>KK116018.1:480578-541923 GCA_000611955.2 Stegodyphus mimosarum
AATATATATATATACATATATATTATTTTATTGTAATAATTAAATTATTTATTTGTAGGCCTTTGTAAAATGAGTCAATCTAAAAAAAGAAACGTTGATTTGGAGTGCAGAAATTTCAATGAAGCATGGACGGTAAAATACCTTTTTAGAAACATTAATGAGAAAGCAATTTGTTTTGTTTGCCAGGAAACAATTGCTGTTTTCAAGGAATACAATTTAAACAGGCATTTTAAATCAAAACGTCCAAAATATGCATCACTTTCTTTAAAAGAACTTCAAAGTGCAGCAGAAAACATGATAAAAAACTTGAATAAGCAACAAAATATTTGTACCAAACAAAGTAATATCGAGAAATCTACCACAAAAGCAAGTTATGCTGCTGCACACAAAATTGCTAAGTTCTGTAAACCTTTTACTGAAGCAGAATTTGTTAAAGAATGCATGATACAATTGTCGGAGATATGTTGTCCTGAAAAAGAACATATTTTTGAAAATGTAAGCCTTTCGAGAAGAACAATAGTACGACGGATCGAAAATATTGCAGAAAATTTACTGGACCAGCTAAGAACAAAAATTACTGATTTTACATATTGTTCTCTGGCTTTAGATGTGTCCTGCGATATTTACTGTCACAAGTCAATTATTAATATTTATCCGAGGTATTAACAAGAAATGTGAAATTAGCGAGGAACGTCTTAGTGTGCATCAATGAAAGATACAACTACCGGTGAAGACTTCTCTAACGCTGTTGAAGAATGTTTAGTTAAAGTAAATTTAACTTGGAACAAAATAGTAAGCATCACTTCACGGATGGCTTTCCTAGTTTAACAGGGATAAATGTGGGTTTACTAAAACGAATCAGCGACAAAGTAAAAGAGTTGCAGCCAGAACAAGATATATTATTTTTACACTGCATTATTCATCAAGAAGTGTTATGTAGAAAGCCTTGAAATTGAATCACGTCGTTACTGTTGTGACAAGAGTTGTGAATTTTATCCGGGGAAGTGCCTTAAATCATCGACAGTTTGTTGAATTTTTGAAAGAAATTGAAAGTGATTTTTACGAAACTCCTTATTACGTTGAAGTGCGAAGGCTTAGCATTGGTAACGTTTTGGACAGGTTTCAGTATTTACTTGATGAAATAGTATCCTTCTTGTCCATAAAAAAACTACATAATTTTCTGAATTGCAAAATGAGGCATGGCTAAACGATTTTTCGTTTGCAATGGATATTGTAAAATATTTGAATGAACTAAATATAAATCTACAAGGGAGAAAACAATTCGCTTTCAATATGCACTCAAACGTCAAAGCATTTATGATAAAACTCAATTTATTTGCTAAAATCTTTAATAAGAAATTACTAAATCATTTTCCTTCATTACAATCACGACGAGAATCATTGAAAAATACCGATTTTCTTAAATATAGTGCAATAACACAAGACAAAATTCCAAAGAAGATTTCAAGATTTCAAGAAGCTATTGAAAAACCTTTATCATTAATTAGTCAATCTTTCAATTTGGACATGCAAGAAGCTCCTGTTGAAAATCAACAAGAACTAATTGACTTACAGTCAAATAATTTACTAAAAGAAAATTTTCACTCAAATGAGTTGAGTGTTTTCTACGGTGCTTTATATACAGAACATTTCAAACATTTTTTGAACTATGTTCAAAAATACCTAGTTTTATTTGGTTCAACATATATTTGTGAAAAACATTTTCGTTAATGATTTACACGAAAAATAAATATCGATCACAAATTACTGACGAAAATTCACACTCGGTGTTAAGGATTGCTACAAGTGATTTGAATCAAAATTTGAAGAAATAATATCAAATGAACATTCCAGATTTCACGTTTCGCATTAACTAAAACTATTCTATTTTAAGGCTTGAAGTTTGTCTTGCTTTTCATAATTCTATTTCCTATTATATTTACAAAATGTAATATAAATATAAAAATGTAATAACTATGATCAAAATAAAATAATTCGTTTGTTAAGATATAAATAAATAAATATCAAAATAAAATTATTCATTAACTGATTTATTTAATGACCATTAATTTAATATAACGGATCATATTTCTTAAAAAATTACGTTACATATTTTACTGGGCACAAATTGTTCGCATATACACCTAAGTAAGACAATTTATTATTACTATTATCTTTTATTAACTGTCAAATTTCTCTGTCCAAATGATTTAAAATGATACTTATAGTGTTTTTGTCAAAAACATTTCTTGGGCAGGAAAAAAACTCCACCTAAAACATTCGCGTATGCACAGCGTACGCGGTATAGTCCTCCGGCCCGGTAGACATTTTGAAAATTTCATTTTGGCCCGCGCTTAAAAGTATTTGCCCACCCCTGCTATACAGTTACAAATATCTGTGTCTTCTCTGAGATTCGAATTCGAGCTAAAGCTACGGCAGCCGGCTTTTACACTATCGTGTTAAAAGAACGGAGAGTGTTTTTTGAATTCTTGCGGAATTTCGAAGCACACTAATCAATAATGTTGACCAATTTTCCTCCTGAATATTTTATTTAGAATTCTTGCATATCATTTTAATACAAACCTCCCCTTTGTCAATTATTGCACATTAATTTTTTGTTCTTTAAACTAACTTGCATACTTTCCACGTATTATTTTAAAAAATATTACTTTTTCAAGGGGGGAAAACTGCATAATTTTCGATCATTTTTATGCAATAAAAAAGCAAGAATTTATGACATCATTCTTGTATTGCGGAAAAAAAGAAGTATTTCATTAATAGAAAGTAATTTTCTAGCAGTTTTTTTAAGCTGTATAATTTTATAAATACCTCATATCTTATATATATTTCACAACAGTGCATTTGCCGTTTTATATATTTTTTTCTTAATAAACTTACTTTTGTTTCATGCAAGTGCTACTTAAAATGTATTGCATTTTTGACGGAATTTCGAATTTTCCATTTTTCTACATCTCGCAGGTTGTATTTTTTTCTCTTTTACGTAATACAAATAAATCAAAATGTCGTGAGCAAAGAAGCCGTTCATTTCCCTTTCGTCAACAGAAAATAATTTTAAATCGCTTTGAAAAAAATCCAGAAGGATATTTCTCTTGCGCTGTCTGTTTACTTCCTTCCTTCGTCGCAATCGAGGAGTAATAAAAGTAAACATCAAATGAATTTAGTTTTCTGAATTATTTGAAGCATAAGAAAAAGAGAACTGTAGAGGCGCAGGAGCAAAAATAAGAAAAACTGAGTTTTGTAGCGATGGAGCTGTCAAATTCTGTACGCGGCCAAATAAGACATCAAATGGGAAACTCTAAATGAAATTAGATTGTAAGAAGTAGAAGTTGGAGACGTATAAAAATATTCTTACGCATTTTTAAGGCATGATATAATCTATCTTCAGGTGTCAGATGTCTTGTAACGTATTATTTAATGTTAGGCATGAATAAAATATGCGTCTTCGTGCTACGGAATTCGTTTAAATTGGGTACGAATAGAATGTACAAAATACTTCGTTGATATTTCGTATTTTGTTGAAACATTTCAGCTAGTGATTGTCCACTTTATACACAACGATTAAAAGTGATTATAAATTTACCGTTTCCAAATGGTGACTGATATTTTTAAGTTTAAGCTATTCATCAAAGTCGATTCGTTTGCCCATGTCCAGCTTTTAAATATAAAATTGCACTTTTGCCACCACGCACATTATCAATGAAATACAACAGAATCTAGATTGCGAAGACTATGATTTCATGAACATAACATAAAAGATTTATGTTTAAGATAAAATTACATTGTATACATAGTTGGTATAGTCATTAGCTGTGGCTGGTTGCTACTCCGAATCCCAGGTTGAGGACAAGAATTTAGTTACGACTTAATCGTTTGTGAGTGTACTTTCTCTTCCTGAGTGTAATAGTAATTTAGCTTTGTAGTGAACACTCAGCAACGCTTTTAATGATTATACGCCAATCTGACATAACGTTTGACGTTTCCATCGAATGTTTATGAAGCAAGTGTCTGGCCATTCCCTTCTTCTTCATTTTCGTAAACGACGAAGAAATACAAAATATGTAAAAACAGTTTAAACGTACAGTAGAGTCCCACAAACTCGACAACGTTTTACTTTTAAAAGATATCTCTGGTATGGACATTTTGTTCCTCCGTCGCGCATCAGAGCTGCACGACGACGGAATGATTGTGAGAGACAATCTACCATCACACGATATTTCTCTACCAAGAACTACGAATAATGTTTCTTCATTTTTGTATATAAGTTTTTTTACCTAATTATATTAGGATATTTGTTCCTTTTATGACTCCTATAGTGCTAGAACTTGACAGAAAAAATAAACATTAATTTAAGTGTATGCTGTACTTTTTCGTGCCCAATATTGCGCCACAAATGTCTAAAGTAATTTACAGTTAAATATTAAGAGTTCTGAAAACCCCACTCCTATTTCTGTAAAACTCAACAGTCTCTCAGTCCACATTACATCGAGTTTACGGGATTCTTCTACATTATATGAATAGCGTATATGTATGAGAGCTACGCATAGGAATATGAAAATTGATTCCTTAGTCAACTAGTCACTACTATACGTAATTCAGATACATGACATTTTGCAGAATTCTTATGTATGCTAATCAGAAAGGCACAAAACAGAACAGCATACGAACCTTAATGCTTTCTTTAGATGCAAAGCAAGTGATTACCAGTATGATATTGCAATTGTTTTTTGAATCTGATTGAATTTCCTGCTTCTGATAGTGTCAAAGGTCACTTGACTAATAATAATATTGCTGATGGCTATTAGCTCGTACGTATATCTTTGAAAAATACATCAGATAAAGAAGGAAAAATTTATTGCAATAAAAAAGAGCTCCCAGCAAAGTAAATAGGTATAAATATTTCAATGAGAAGACATATTTATCAAATTCTGGTGAGAAATAAGCCGATCACGGATAAGACTCCCAGAGTGAACTTCAAAGCAAGAACCGCACAACATATGTCTAACTGAACCTTCCCATTAAGATCTATATACGCACGTATGTCTCGTCTGTATTTTCACCTGTAGAAACCTCTTTGGTTATGTCTAAAGTAAAGACGAAGATATATGTTCTTCTCTTAATTCTGTGCACGTAATCCTCCAATATAACAAAACAGTAATTGATACAGGATTAACATATTTCAAATATTGTACACTAAATAAACATTTACAAATTCAATATATGGCCATAAATTCGATTAAAATATACAAGCTAAACCTCTTATATTAGACAAGGTGAATATGTGTACCGTGGATGCAATCAGCTAATCAATACTCGCGTTTACAATGTTTTGTCATACTTATTTGTATACTGGCTAAATTATTTATATTTGAATTAAATTAATGAAATTATCGGAATGATTTGCTCCGGATGTCTTTACCTATAAAAATTGTTACTGCTTGGACTTGTAAAAAATATATCCAACTTTTTGTTTAATTTCTTTGCTGTTCTGGCATGTATATTAACGATGTTTGTACGAACTGTTAACATGCAAATACACAAATTCAGTATCTGCAAACATGCGAAAATATCAAAATGTTTAAATACATTATTCTTTGTTTTAAAGCCGTGTATGGCAGTAATTTATCAAGCAATTTAAAATGGAATCCTAACTTTTCAAACCTTTTCGTTTAAAAAAGAGGTAAAATATTATTTTTTATATATTTTAAATCGTTAATTTTAAGATTCCAGTAATACAATACATTGGTTGTTATAAGCCTTATTATCATGACCTAATTTTATCATTTGCCTTCTGGGAACTGTTTCGACGTTACTTTTAATGATATTTAAAAGGCCTGAGATTTCTACTTCATTTATTATTCCCAGGGTTAGTAATGACATCAGCATCTTGATTAACATGATTCAGACTGGCACAGAGAAAAAATGCCTGAAATACTAAAAAAGTTATTAATGATTAAAAAAAATTATTGTAACATCGATACCAGTCGGAATTCAATAAAATATTACAAATATAAAAAATATTGCGTTTAAGAATAAGAAAATGTATATTGACATTATTTAAAGTTCGTTTAAACCTCTACAGACTCAGTCGGCTAATCAATGTTTACGTTTGCAAGTAATATTTTCGAAAGTTAGAGTAATCAAAAACTATTTGAGAGAGACGAATCAACAGTCAAAAACGTTAGTTCTCTGTGCGCTTGATGAGTTAACATCAACATTGAGTAGTCAAAAACGTTTAGTTTTCTGCGTTTACCGGACGAGAGTTAACAGCAGTATTAACAGATCAAACAAATTATTCGAGACAGATCATTGGGAACATTCTATACAACAAAGGAATGTTGCCAAGCATTTCATTTCTTTCATTTCAGTTACTGATACGGTTATGAAAAATCACAGATCATTGGGGACATTGTACAGAACATTCTATAGAACAAAGGAGCGTTGCTAAGCATTTCATTTCTTCTATTTCTGTAACTAATACGGTTATGAAGGAATGATTTATTAAAAATCTTCTTTAAATATTTGTTGCATTTTCCAGAAAATGTATATAAAATCAGTACATTCTATTAAATCTTATATTTAACTCAGTCTAAAGATCTGTTTTTGATCTAAGAAAAACCAAAAATATTCAGGCAAATTTGATATGCAAATAATTTACCAAATTCATTTGCATTTTGCAAACGTTATTAATTAAACTTGACAGAACTGTCGGTCTTCAGCCTGTAGAAATTAAATTTCCGGCAATGCACTAGAATACAGTTTTTATTTGAGACAAAATTTTAATACTACTAATTGAAGAGCTTTTACGTCTACAATATGAAGGATTATTTTGTGACTTCTGATATTACTAAAAGTAAGTTCGAAGCCTAATTTTTTATTCTTAAATTAGGTTTCTTTTATAGACTTTTTTCAAAAAATCCTATGATATAGATGATATAGTTAGGGATAGTCGGAGTTAAGGTCTGAAACGTACCTCCGGGATTATGAGAAACAATTGGATTTTCATCAGTTGTCAATCCACATCTCATTAAGGAAAACAAATTGTTGATCTCAGCAAGAGCTTAAGAATTTTTAGTTTTACGATATTTATTGTTGATCAAAAAGCCTTGTTTGAAAGTTATGTCTGTTGTTAAAGTTATAACTTTATGCTTTTTGTAACTGCCTTTGCAGTGTTATATATGACGAATTCTGCGTAATCAAGAAAGTCTCTTCGAGATATTTATTGCTTTTACTAAGAAGATTTGGCATCCAAGAAATTACCGCTCAATTGAAATAGTTTTTGAAAATTTTCTGAATAAGTGATTCAACGAAATGGACGCAGAATTTTGTCTTAAACCTTTTTTTTTAATTTTATTTTATGCACAAATTTTCACATGACTTTGTACATTGTAGTAATTAATACTGTAGCAATTTTTTAAATATTTGGCTTCGCCCTTTTGACAGCATGTTTTATATGGAAGAGTTTGTTATCGTACATGTTTTAACTTCTGTGTGACAAGCGTTTTAACTATTTAAGTCCTACAATAAATGTTACACCTTATGCTCTTGCTGAACTGATAATTGCTCACCTTGAGCAGATTTTAGTTTGTTTTTTGGTCTTATGGTTTTTATAGGTTCCTGCAATATTTTTTAATTTTTTGGAATTGAATTGCATATTAGTCAAGGCGTTAAACAGTAACCTAAAATGTTCAAGTGAAAAGTTTTATTATATACTTTCTTTCGTATTATGTTTCAATACATTATGTTTTTACACATTAACAGCCTCATTAGTTATAAGGGTAGAATGTTAATCTGCTATTAAATCATAGAAATATGAATAACATTACCATGCATAAACAGGCTTAGCACAAAGGAACTGACATGGTGTATAGCTTCCATAGTCAGTTAAATAATAATGATGCTAATAGTTAAAGTACTTTTCCTAATGCGAGAGTTGCCCTCTTATAAAACATTTTAAATTTTCTATGCCATGTGTTGCATTGATAGTTCCGTGTGTCTAAAGGTACATCAAAAAGGCTTTCGAAAACAATAATAAAATTTATTTTCAAGAATACGTAACAAATTGAAACAAATGAAGATGCATTATTAGGCATCTCTGCCTTCCACGTACTACACCTTTAGAATCGTGCCTGCCACTAATTGTTGGAATGTACACGTATCCCGCCTGCCACTGGCTATTGGAAGGTACACAGCGCCCTCTAGCCGAATAGAGCGGGAAATACGTAACAATCCCTACCTGCACTCACTTGAGTTCATTTACCATTGATTTATAACAAATTTACATTCAGGAACCATTTGGAATTACATGAATGTCACATCAGTTACAAAGCATTAAAATTGTTCACAATCACTTGATGTACAAAAATTAATATGTTTTAACTTCTGAATAAAATTATTCAAATATTAAGATTTAAATAAAAACACAATTCAAACTATCATTAATACACAAACAGAAAATTAACAGGTTTACACTTCAATTAAACTAACATAATTGAGGATTAATTTCCAAATTATACACAAGTTGTACTGAGCGCTTTAGGAGTCTGAATATGAAAAGAACGAATTTTACGGTCTCTTCCTGGATACAGCTGTAAAATTTTCCCCATCATCCACACATTTCTGGGATAACGCTCATCATTTAATCAAAACAATATCATTCACCTTAAATGAAACTATTTTACTTGTTTGTGGAGAAACATAAGCTGATCTCAGATTAAGTAAATACTGCTTTCTCCACCTGCTCCAAAAATGATTCAAAAGCGTTTGCTGATATTTATATTTCTTTATCAAAAAATGTCTGTTAACATTTAAATCTTCATTTTTATGTTTAATTACAGGTAAAGACACCAATCTTTTACCAATGAGAAAATGAGTGAGTGAACTGGGTTCTGAAGGTTCATTGTGCAGATACGTGATAGGCCTGGAATTAACCATAGCTCCAAATTTCTGAAAAAAAAAACAGTTTCCAATTCTTTGAAAGAAAGAGAGGATCGTCCAACAATTTCTTCAAACACATTTTAACCGTTCGTATCTGTCTCTCCCAGAAACCTCCCCACCATGGACTTTTTTCAACTATAAAATTCCAAATTATATCTTTAGAAGCAAACAAATTTTTAAATTTATCATCATCTATCTGCTTCCACCAGTTTTTCAATTCACAATTTGCTTTTCTGAAAGCTTTAGCATTATTAGAATATATACTTTAACATAATCCTCGACGAGAAACAAATCGTCAGAATGCTAACAAAAAAGAATCAGCTATTATGTTAAGAACTACTTCTAAGTGGATAACTCTTGTCACTGCAGAGATGAACATAAATAAATAACACTTTGAATTAAAATCACGAACAAAAAATGGTCCGGAAAATCTAGACCACATATATCAAATGACGGCTGCTCTTGAATTGTCAGGAGGTAAAGTGGCAAGCATCTGCATTCCAGGTTTCACTTTGAATCGCCTACAAACCAGACAGTTATTTAGTACTTTTTTTTCACAAATTGACGACCCTTGACAATTTAGAATTGTTCTCGTAAATATGTTAAAGTTCCATAAACACCTAAAGGGCACAAGTTAGTATGAAAATCACAGATGAGTAGCTCAAAAAATTTAATATTAGGTGGAAGAAGCCAAGGATGTTTGACTCTCATATCGTTACTAGAGAACTGTAAACGTCCATTTAAACAAAGTAAGTTGTCATCAAATTCAGGATTCAAATTACATACCCGTGAACTCTTATTAATAGTTCCTTTAGAAAGAAGTTGGGAAACCTCTGCACCGTAATGTTTGAATTGAGTAGCTTTGATCCAAAAACGCAAAGCTTGCTCGAGTTCTGGAGCACATATAGGTCCATGTAATTTTGTAGAATTAGGTTTGGAATAGTGTACAAACCTTTCAATCCACGCATTAACACGCAGTAGTCTACCTAGTTCGCTGAAGTCATTAACGTCCAGCAAGGGAAGAGGTAAGTTTCCACCACTTAAACTGGTGACCATGGAGTTAACTGGCGCAGTCCGTCGCTGTTTCACTATATTGCCTTCGTCAATGTTATGAAGATGATACAGCGATTCTTGAATAGGCCACGAATGAAGCGGTCTAGACAACCAACCAGGGCCTGACCACCACAGAGAACTTGCCAGGATCCTTCTAACCAATTCTCCTCTAGTAGTAAGGTCTTCAGGATTGTCGGAGTCACTGCAATGGTTCCAACACTCTGGTAGACTCAGGGACTGCGCTTGAGCCACTCTGTTGGCGACAAATGGTTTCCATTGTTTAGATGATCCTTTCAACCAATGAAGCACGATTTGAGAGTCGCTCCATAAGAAAATCTGTTTCTCGAAATCAAGAAAGACACCTTGCAAATAATTTCCTAAACGTGTAGGTTGCCATTAATCTTGCAAGAGTCAAAGTTTTTAAAGGAGCAACTTTACTTTTATAAATCTCACTTTAATTTAGCCATTGCAATTCACGTACTTTAGGAACGCAACAGCCCCATATGCCTTAGGACTGACGTCACAAAACCCATGAAGAGAAACTTCGTTTATTTATGCACTCTCAAAATTTTTCTTTCAATCGATACTGATTAAAGTTCAGAACACAAGGTTCTCCATTTACTTTGTAAGTCATCTGGCAAATCTTTGTCCTATTTTAGATCACGTTCCCACATCTCTTGTAGAAGAATTTTCACAGTGATTACAAAGGGATTAATCAATCCACATGGTTCAAATATCTTTGAAATAACTCTCAAAACGTTTCTGGTTCTAGCATCAATGGAATCCCTAACATCTCTTAAATCTAATTTAATTCTATCCTCAGTCGGATCCCACTTCAATCCCAAGAAATCTATCCCTTGCCCGAAATTAGTATTTTCCTCATATCCGTTTTCATTCCAAAGTTTATACAGTTAGACAGAATTAATTTTTAATTTCCTCAAATGAAATCCCGCTGCTTTCAATATCTCTCTTGCCGTAAAGATCAAATGATAAGACACCTGAACAGTATTGGCTCCATAACACAGATCGTCAGCATAGAAAAAAGAATTTAACATGTCATAACATTTTGGGTGATGTTCTTTAAATTTCTTAATGCGAAATTCCAAAACGCAGGCCAAGGAAAAAGAAGAACTAGTTAAACCAAATGGGAGCCGATTTAAATGAAGAGTTTCGGTTGAATCACCTACCTCTTCGGAAAACCACAAAAATTTAAGATATTTTCTACCTTCCTCAGCTATCTTTATAAGAAAAGCTTTCTCTAAATCTCTGCAAAACGCAACTTTCTTTTCCCGAAATTTAAGAATTATGTTCAATAAATTTGCATAAAGATTTACTCCCGATTCTAGAGAGTCATTTAGAGATTTATTATTTTCATTTGCTTTACTGCTACAGTTATAAACAATTCTAACACGAGTTGTTTCCTTGTCATCTCTAATTACCGCTCTGCGGGGCATATAATATCCTGAATTTTTTTATCTTCATTAACACTTTTCCCACAATCTGACATTTTAATAGTTCCGATATAATTTGTTTACATTGGTCATAAATTTCTTGATTGTTATTTAGTTTGCGTTTTAAAGAATCAAAATGCCTTTTCGCAACCTCATAATTAGAATTTAACCCAACTGGTGGACCCATGTTTTCCTTCCATATCAGTCTGCAAACGTACCTTTCCCCATTAAATTCCAAAGAATTTTCAAATTTTTCAATTAATTGATTGTCTCTTTCAGAAAACAATTGTTTGTCTGACTGGAATTCTTCTATTTCCAAAAATTTTCCATGATTAAACATTCATTTTCATAATTATTAGTCAATTTATTATTTCCTTACACTCCAGCTAGCAACCAGCCGACACAAGAATTAATCGCAGTAATGTTTTCATTTAACTTTGCTCTCTGGTCATATACAACAGTGCTCCGCAACCTTTTCTCACCTGCGATGCACAAAAAATCTTTCTGGAATTTCGCGGCACACCAAAAGCTAATGTATATATGTATTGATTTATACACAAAATGTACAATAAATTTTTGTTTTTAATTTGAAAAATATACAATTATAAAACCATAACATATTTATTTAGATGCAATCATAATAATTATCATAATAATCGAAATTTTTTTTAAAAAATTAAAAAAAAAATTCTTCAATTTGATTGGTTTATTTCAAATTTTTAAAAAAACAGTTTTAGAGCTATTATTTTTAATTAAAATGGTCTGAAACCAATATATTTCGTTTAAATTTATGTTTAAAAAATGTTATATATTTTTGAGTTCCGAGTTATCAAGGAAGTGCCGAAAATATTCAAATACTGACACACTTACAATCACACACACAACCACACAACAGTGAAATATATAAAAACATTTAAAATAGACATTATTAAGGAAAAAAAAATGTCATTGTGTATTAAATACATGATAAAAAATTGCAAAATGTCAAATACATGTATTTGATTGCGGCACACCTATATCCTACTCATGGCACACCAGTGTGCCGCGGCACACCGGATGCGGAGCACTGATATACAACATCCCAAACTGAATGGCACCCTGTAAGTATTTCCGTCTGACAGTCGCCAGAATATGAATCAGCCAAAGGCAATCCCCTTTCCTTCAACGTATTGCGAATAGACACGTCAGGAGTTTTCAAGGACAAATTAGATACGCAGCTTCTAACTCGTGCGATTTCGAACTTTGACCCCTATTGCGCAACGTCTATGAAACGATACTGTATTCTTTCTCCCGTGCTATTTTGTCTCCAAAAGAAAAAATAGCTGGAAAAATAGTTTTAATTCTTTAACTAATCGAGAAGAAATAGACTTCGGTGACTGCCATTGTCGAAAATAAAATTAATTAAGACAATTTTTTTATCCGAACAGGCTAAAACTGTACATGTTTGTAAAAAGGGCTTATTTTTGGTACATATTGTGAGTCATTCAAACCAGTTTCGCTTTCTACTTGCTTCTCACAAACTCTCGTCGTAACGTTAACGGGATTATCTTTTCCACAAACGGACTCATGATGAAATTTGCTTAAACAATTTTTACACGATATTTTTGCCTTACATTCGCGAGACATGTGATATTTTTTTAATGTGTGACCAACACATTAAAAAAATATCACATGCAAGTAAAACAACACCAGCAACTACCTTCAATTTTTAGCTTATTTATTTTTTGTTTTACATCCAACTTTTTGCAACTTACGGAAACGTGCTCACCGTCACAGAATAAACAAACATTTTTTATTTGGGTATTTAATGCTGAAGAGGTTGATATATTTTTAGGCTTTGAGTAGTTTTTCTGGTACGTTTGACCACTTTGATAATTTTGGGAAAGGGATCGTTTCGCTTCGTAATCTTTGGGGAGGACTTGTTACAGTTTTGAAAATTTCCCTATATTCCACTGCATTTCTCGAAAACGTAATAATTCATGAAACTTCACAATACACTTCCCTGTTTCGTTTTCGGTGAAAATCTAACAGCAAATCTTGCGGTAGCAACTTCAATAATATAGGATTCAATAAATGCCCATAGGAACCTTCCGTAACATTTAATGAACGAATTATATTAACTCCTATTTCATTGTATAATTTACGCAAAGCCTTAACATTAGATGAATGTCTCACGTTTCTAAGTTTAATAACTTAGTCATGTAAAAATTTATAATAGAATCAGTTCTACCATACCTTTGTTTTAAAAGTTCAAGATATGAGTCATAATTTTCCTCATTTAATTTCAAAACCCGCAACCACATTATACGCAGTACCAGACAGAAGGGATTTTAAATACTGAAAATTTTCAATTTTTGTAAGAGAATTATTTGAGCCAATTGCACTGTCGAAACAGTTCCATAAATTTACCAGAATCACCAGAGAACGCGAAATTTCCAACTTGGGTAATTTGAAAGCCCTAACGGTATTTTCAGAAACACTAGATGTGTTAAGAACTGAAGAAGTTCGCTGAACATTTTCTGCTGCTAATTCTTTAATTTTACGCTTTAGTTTAATTTTAGCAGGCAGTATTTTGTCATCGTATTCCTCCGAACCTTTTATTTCACTTTTAAAATTTTCCGGCTAGTGTATGAGTGCTTCCACCTCTAAATCATGGCTTTTGAAAATCTGCTCCTTCGTCTCTAATAGTTCTAGTAATTCAGATAATGAATTTGCTTCTTCGGCAGCTTCATCGAGCTTCTTCTTTACCTAACTTAGTAACACTAGCACGAATGTTACCTCTCTTTTCAATTATTTTCGAAAGCTTATTAACTCAGAACTCCATGTTAACTCAGAATTTGTAAGTTCAAAGGTTCTTACCTCCATAGTCCAGTATGCAGAAATGTATTAAATATCCAAAAGGCAAACAAAGTATCCCAAACTCTCAGAACTATAATCCAATAATGACCAAATTACTTCCAATATTCCACATTCCCAGACAAGATCCACCAATGTTGCATTAATGGTTCCGTGTGTCTAAAGGTGCATCAAAGAGGCTTTCGAAAAACAATAATAAAATTTATTTACAAGAATATGTAACAAATTGAAACAGTTGAAGATACATTATTAGGCATCTCTGCCTTCCACGTACTACACCTTTAGAATCGCGCCTTCCATTGATTGTTGGAATGTACACATATCCCGCCTCCAACTGGCTATTGAAACGTACACAGCGCCCTCTAGCCGAATGACGCGGGAAATACGTAACACCATGTAACTACTCAATTAATTTCTAACTAGGCAATTATGTAGCGTGGAAATATTGACACTGATATATTTAAATTTAGTCTAACTAAACTTCAGTCAGTCTTCCACTGACCTGCCTCATTACTCTGTATCAAACACTTGCAATATTCAAATCTACTTAGCTTTGATCTTAAATGAAAGACTTATTAATGTTAATAATTTAAATGTTGTTTTGACAAAAGAACGCTTTTAAAAAGCAGAGATTTCTTTGAACTGAAGCGCAATTATATTTTCTAAAAATAAAAGTAAAAATCAAAATATACCAAATAAGAAATTATAAAAAGAAGACAGACGGTGCGTAAAAGGTGTAGTGCACTAAAGACTGGAAACGGAATTAATTATTTAAATATGCAGATTTTGTTATATACTAATATATTATTATATATGCAAGCCTATGGCTTGTTTGGACCGTCACTGTCTCAGCAAAATAGTGTCTATCTAGACAAATGATTTTGATCTTCCGTGAATTGAATTCTTCAAATGAAACCTAACAGAGGAAGGAGAAGTGTAGACTTTGTTTCTATGCAATCGATGGCTCCTAGAGTTTGGTAAATAGAGAAAGTTTTAAGAATATGTAATCCAAATAGAAGAAACCAGAGCGGTGATTTCAGAAAGTGCAATCTCTTAAAATGGCAAAGGAAACTCCTAATAATTAACACGAAACTTTTGTGAATATTTGCATTTCAGATATAACATTCATTATCTATAATACAAAAATTTTACAGTAAATAAAATATTTTATGCAGGTTTTTTAGACGATAGGGAATATAGCCTGAGAAAAGCCAAAAATTCCAGAGATAGTCTGAGAACTTACTACAAGCTGAAAAAAAAACTGGAATAAAATAATGGTGGGTATTGCAGCTATAATCCAAAGACTAAAACATAGTTTTTGAAAAAGAACATGCGAAGCAAAGTCTGAATCCGAAATCTGATGTAGACCTGAAATCAGACTGACAATAAATGCAAACAGGAGAAGTCTTCTCTGCAGACATGTGTATTATTAATTTAAAAAACACCCAACATTTTTACACAAACTGTAAAAGAAAATGTCATTGTAACATTCACAAGTAATACAATGGGTCACCTCCTTAACTCATAGAAATGGTAGTCTGTAATGTTCAGAAATGAAAAATAGCAAAATAGGTTGCACTATATGGTATATTCCTTGAATAACATGAGGAAAGAATTTTCAATATTTTATATCTGAACAGAATTGTGAGGTTTTGCCAAGATTTGTACTAATTTTTTTTTCAATCGCTGATTTGCTGTCACCTTAAAATAACAATAATTAAATATAATTATTAACGCATTGTGAAAGCTAATTTAGCCCGTTTGCTGAATTTTAGTGTAATGCAATGGCAATTTTAGCATGCTACTGCGTTCCAGCGTATGGTTAATCACACAGAGTGCGTCTGACGATTGTATGCACACTTTAACAGAGAGTATCTGTATATTAGTATCGAATTTGAATTAAGATAAACATGTAGCTCAGACCTCGGCCTGCTGTAAAATCTGTAAAATATGCACCAAAATCTGGGAATGTTCCACCATCGACGAAATGAAATTGTCCATAAAAAAAACTACCGTAAAATCAAGTAGGAAATGATAAAATGCAAATTTAATACTTGGGTTGCAACACTTCTAAACAGAATTAAATGATGCTGTGGAAAGCCTATTCGAGTGTAAAATATTTTAATTCTGGGAAGACCAGTAACTTTTCCTATTGCTTTAAGCAAAGCTATTTTTGGATTTTTCACTATACTTTATTGGCTGCATAATAGGGAATTTTGATTTCATGTTTTATACATGGACATCATGAAAAGAAAACGAGAGTAATTGTGATAGCATTTCTTTACTATTTCTTAACTATGATAAAGTTTCAAGTTTATTGAATTTCTGATACTTTTGCAACACAGCATTGGGAATACCATTCTTAATATGGGAAGCGAAAAGGAATTTGGATTAAGGAAATGGGCATATGTATTGAATGTTTAAGCTTTAACGAACATTTAACTTAAGAGAGGAAGGATGTGAAATAACTCCAACAATAGAAGGTATACAGTTGTTACCATGATGCTGTTGTTGTTGTCAGGTCCATACTCCAAAAGAGGTTGGACTTCTATTTTTCCACCCGATTTTGAGAAAGAGCAATCCAGGAGGTGGTGTGGGCGTCTTCTTCCCTTCCACCAAGCCACACACGAAGACTTTCGTCTAGCCGCATATTTAGAGTGCCCCCATGCCCATGTCTGGATGACAATTGTTACCATAATATTAAGCATGAAAGCGAAAAAGAAAGAAACTATTTCTATCATTCTTGCTTTTTATTTTACGTTCTTTCTAGCTACGTGTTAGTTAAAAAAATTAAAATAAACCACTAACATTTGGTCACTTGATCATTTTTAAAACTTACTCTGTTAAAGTTATAGAAAAAAAAAGGCTTCAAAGAATTAACTGTATTTTCTTCAAAGCCTGAAATTTCAATAACATTTAACTTAATGCAATGATTTTCATTTTAGCCCTTCTTAATAAGAGATTTAATGCAACAATTTTATTTCCTACATTCATAACATTTCAATACTCCAATACATCTCGCCAAATGTCTGTTGAATTTGGAAAGCTAAAAGGACTGGGCATGAATACACCCTAATTTTACTTTTAAAGCTTTTTGTTTGCTTGCTTTAGTTTCAAAATAAACTAAGCGTTTTCGTTTGAAATTATTACTAGAAAAAAATTTATATTATCGTTACGTTTGTATGGAAAGCAAAGTAAGTGATGTAAAAATAAAGTAAACACTTCAGAAGGCAAAACTTCATAAAATTTCTTGCAAAGCATACCTCTTTTCTCTGAAAACCCTTTTCTAATAATAATCTTTCTTATTTAATCATTGATTTCGGAACAGACGTTTAATATGCATTTTTATGACATTAAAGACTTTAAACTGCTATTACATACTATTCAAATAGTTTCATTCTATTCAAATAACTCTATCTAATGATGATTAGAAGAACATGCCGGAACTATTCTAACATTAAGATGTGTACCCATTTTCAGAACTCAATATGAAAAATGAGTATGTCAAATGTAAATCATGACATTTTTCAAATTAAGTAGAGTTCCTTATATTATTAAATGAGGGATTATGTTGTCCGGATAGTGATTTGTTGATTGAATAATTTTTTTCGTAAAAGCTAATCGTATTTATTATCCCTGAAAGAAAACTGCAAATTTACAAAAACCCAGGATGGATATCTTCTGATGTTGATAACGATACAAATGCTTGGCAAATGGCATCACAAGAACAAGACGAAATATTGAATTTTATTGCATAATGGAGGGGGCTGTAAATTTTTAATAAAGTGTTTATTGGTGGACTTGAGCACTGCTTTTATATCTTTTATTCATAATTATTATAATAATAAATGTAATATTGTTAATAATACTAAAGATCATAAACCGAAAATAAATATTTCATCAGCAGTGACAATGAAACAAATAACAGGAATAATTAGGAATTAGACTGATCAAGCTGTAAGGATTAGAATTTTGTATATATAGTGTCTTAAATAATGTAAAATATTAGCAGATATAATTTTTCAAAGTGTAAAATCATGAATGTTTCATCCATAGTATAAACTTCAATATAGAAAACTAATTTAATTTTAGGACCAATAATTGTTAATTTGGTAAAGAATAAAATTATTCGTATCTCCGATTTTATATAATTAACCAAGTGATCCAGTAAATGTGTTCTTTGTTATTTAATTGTTTGTTTATATATATATATATAATATGAACGAAAATTTCTAACAATTACTGAATTGGAAAAAGCCCTTTTAATTCTTCTTTCATTTTGGCTACGTCTCCTATAAAAAATTCTCTACAGCGTTGACTGCATCATTATTTCATCTGCAATGGTCGTCAAGGCTGTAGAACTCTTGCCCAATCACTATTCAAAACTGAAACAACGGAACCAAGGTTATAACAATCCCAGCTTCTAGTGCACAGTTTCTTTTTTTCCTTTTCCTCACCTAACTAGCATCTATTCGCCATTTTGCACCTTTGATCTATTTTTGAAATATGCAATACGTTTTATATATCATTGTGGAGCTCTTATATCACTCCTAGTGTTGTGAAAACCAGGGATAGAAGTCCTTTGAATTTAATGGTATGCGACTGAAGACAGAGATAAAGAATGTTCAGAAACAATTATGTGCTGGACTCGGCATGTCTGTCTGCAAGTCCATTCACCACCTACGCAACATTTTCCAAGTATCTTCTAACATCAAATTATCTACTGATAAATCATTACATACTCATATATGTGTTTTAAAATTTAAAAGTTAAATGCTATAAAATTACGGTCACTAACTTTTTATAAATTCTCTTTATCCTTATATTTCTATTTCTATTATATCATAGAAAATAAAATATAAAAAGTGGGATCCACGTACGCCAAAAACTTACCGAAATGCAATTTAACTTTAAAATTTCACTAACTTTTCTTGGAAACGTAAAGGTGGTACTATCTAAATTAAAGCGAGAAAAATTTGGTATCATATTTGTTATACACTCATTTACGGGTAATATGCGACTGAGCAAATCTCTCCGAGTTTTTGATTCTTTTTTATAAATGTTTTCACAAAGAATCCCAGAGAATCTAGTGAGTTTATATGCAGTTATCCCGGTCGCTATTACAATGAGGGAGAATGTCCAATAATATTAGTTCGCCATGTGTTTCTTCAAATATATGCATGGCACTGAGAATTTATACGTTAACCCACCATAGGTCACAAATCTTTCACTGAGACATTATTTTTTAAGGTATGCAATGACCAATTTAAAGTATCTGTGTATGTCTCGCCAATTAAGGTACCATCAAAAATTAATTACCCTATCAAAGTTTCCTTGCATATCCCACCCCAAAAATTTATTATACTCCAACGCACCAACGTATGTTGCATTATGTAAAATGCATGGGCAAAACTGATTATTATGTGCGTTTGCTATACCAACTTTAATTAAGGTTCTAAGGTATTTCTCCTGCCTTCTTAGCACGTCTTCTTGGTGTAATGATCATCTCACTTGACGAGTATCAGAGAGGTTCGAACCCCGGCTAGGGCATTGCTCATTTTTACCATCTCTCAGCACGAAAAATCCTAATGTCTCTACAAGGTCACATTCATCTTTTTAAAGAACATCTTTATAAATAAAGGATTACCATATAGTTTATTTAAAATAAAATTACAGAAATCAAATCGAAGAGGTTCGCACTAAATACATATTTTGAGCCAATACTGGATTATATGGATGGGATTAATTTTCATTTTAAATTGGCCAAACACTGCGTTTTGATTCTTCAAATGCTTCGCTTACTTCTCTGTTACTAAAATGGGAATGTGCAAGAGCACATTCAGGAAGTTCTTAGTCACTTACACGCCTGTTATAGTTCTTAGTTTTTCTCATTTAGGGTGATCTCACATCCTATCAGTTTCTCAAAGACGTTAATAGTTTTATACAACGGATACTCAACAGATACTCATTTAAAATAGTTTTATACAACGGATACTCATAATAAGGAAATGTCATTATTATGTATTGAGACTTTTTATGCATTTTACTTCCCTTAACTGTAAATTATAATTTTTTTGTTCTAAGCATCTTAACTATCATACATTATAATACGAATACGCTAAGCAAACAATAGCTTAGAGGTACTAATTGTACGCTTTAGCAACCATTCGTTTTACCCCTTTGGCTAAAAAATCTGGAAGCAGGATTTGTACTCTAGGAAACAGTACTGTGATTCATTATGGGCACATAGAACAATTCGCAATATAATTTGCATCAATTCAAAAAAAAATTATTTCTTCTTTACTATCGTTTTCTCATAAACATGGGATTATGTTTTTTACGTAAAAAATAAAACTGTATGTGAATATTATTAACGCAGTTTTAGTGTTTGAAAAGCTCGTAAATTATTTATAAGATAATTATTTCTGCCTACCAAGTGAAATAAAATTATAAATTAAAGAAACTGACTGACAAGGAAATGTTATTAAATGACCTTAAACGGAACTAAAAGCAAATTCAAATTATCCTAATTTATTCTTTAACCAACCCCTCTTTAAAGCCTTGAAAACCAATAAAAATCACAAATTTTAATTTTAAATATTTTGGTCAAATTTGCTGTACTGAAGTCACCTTTTCTTTGTTTTATTTCTTAGGATATGTATATATTTTCCCTTAATGTAACTGCAGGATCAGGAGAATAATCAAATAGTTAATTCCTGCAAATGTTATGAAATTTATTCTTTGTTAGTTTAAAAATACTAAAGCCTGAATGCTTGCATGATTTAAACCATTTTGTAATTAATAGTATATATCTATGAACAACATTTGGTAGGAGTCGATTAAAGAAATTTCTTGACAGTGTGTAAACTGGTCCATATCTTCTGCAAATACTTATATTTGTCTTAATTTTTAATAATGATAATCATTAGCTGTGTATGCTAATCATTTATCATTTCAATAAAAGCGGCAGCATAAAGCTACGGATAATTTTTCCTCCTTTTAAAATAACATTTTTTTTAACCTCCAAATAAACCAAATAAGTAAATTATTGAAAAGCTCTCCCTATTCCATAATTCAGTTAAGAAAAGCAATTTTTAGCAACTCGGGAACATTAACTTCTAGAATTTATAGTCTTGCTTTGAAACTCTGTTAGATATTCTGGGCTGTAAAAAGAGCAGTTATTGCAGTCGCTTTATGCCGCCTTTGAGAATTTCGAATACAAGCAATGGTATAACATACACGAGCAAAAATTTTTGTTATTATTTTTTTAAGTGAGAAAGGTATATAATTTTGAGGAATTATTTTTATTATCGTTATTCAGGCAGCAGACGAAACCCCTGCATTCTTTAATATGAAATCTGTAGTATATTTTTATGACTCAATAGGCATTTAAGGAGGGTGCACTAACTGAAGAAAGTTATTGTTGCACATTTAACCCCTTCCCGCCGATTGTCACGTCTACGTGCCAGCAACGAACACACTCACTTCCCGGCCGACACGCAGGCGTGCCAGAGCGTTTTCCCGTTTAGTCCCGACTGTCACGTATTTGTGCCAGTGTCCTGGAACGTTTTAAAAATTATAACTTCTGCCACAAGATGGCACTGTATGTCCATATGGTTTCAGATACATGTACATTAGACCTTCTACTCGAAATGAGAGAAGCATGACTCACATACACGTGTTTTTGATTATATAAACAAAAGGGGAAATAAATGTTTCCGAATCGCGTGCTTTATGACGTCTCTTTAAATTCGCACGTGGTAGTTGTTTATTGTAAGTAGAGAAGTTTTATTTTCGCTAAAGCGTTGAGTATTTCGGTTTGCAGTTCAGTTTTTAGAAAATAATTAGATCTTGTTAGACGTAAATTCCTTCTGTTTTTACCGTTGCAATGTCGAAGCGTTGAAAATATTTAACAGAGCATGAAATAGCAGAAATGATGCAAAATATTTCAGATATTGACTCTGAAACAGATTCTGATAGTAGTGATAGTGATACTATGATATATTCTGATCATAAAGAATCTGGCGAATCTAATGATGATGAGGACATTTCGGACATATGTATGCCGAGTACGTCGAAAGCAAGTACTCCTCCATGGTCATCCACAATAGAAAATTTTTCGGAATTACCGCTCCGTCATTATTCAGTACCCATCTTTCAGAAAAACTCTTAAATGGTATAAGAAGCTTTTCTTCAATATCATGGATATGGCTGTATTTAATGCCAATACTCTTTTCAACAAAAAAAGTAAAAAAAATCATCCTCTCCTGAATTATCGGCTTAATTTAGTTAATCAAATTATTTATCGGTATTCCTCTAAAAGCACCAATGTTAATATCACACCAAGATCAGCAGAATCATTAAATCCGCTCAGATTAACTGAAAGACATTTTCCAAAACTTTGTTCAGAAGAGACTGATAAGAAAACGAGACGACGATGCTTCGTTTGTTCACATTCCCGGAAAAATCCTCCAAAACGGCAAATGAGTTATTACGAGTGCAAGGAATGTAACGTAGGACTCTGTGTAGATCCCTGTTTTCAAATTTTTCATACGAAAAGAGAATTTTAAGTAATATATTTAGTTTTCGGATGTATAATGTTAAAAGTCATATAATGGTGAGTAATGAAAAAAATGTGTAAAATATCCATTTAAACAAGAAATAAGGTAATTAAAGTATATATAAAAATATCTATGAAGCCGTTTAAATACTCTATAGAGAATTATTAAACAATGCGTTGATACTTCGGAAATTTCATGGATTTAGGCTTAATAGCAAAAAAGCCCCCGGCCCTGGACGGACGCTCGCGTAAGATACTGCCGGCCTCCGCGATAAGCGCGCGTTTGAGCTACCCGGCGCGAAGGGGTTAAAAATTGCGCTTACGGAAATTTATTCCACGCTGTTTTGGGAAAATAAAATTTCTTTTAATTTATGAAAGTTTTAAAGACACAATGGCTGAAAGTAGTATATTTTCAAGAGTATCTTAACATTTTATCACAAAGAAAAGGATTTTATTTAGAACTGGGAAATTTTAATAAGGGTAATATATTTTAGCACAATATAATTATTTCATGTTTGAACCCACAAGATTAAATGAATATAATATTGCCTATCAACAGCTAATGGAATAAGTTTTCTTAAAAACATGAACACAGATTATGTATTAGTCAAACTGGTATAATTATTCAAGCAAATTACTCTTAAAATTTTCAATCCCCTATATGAGCGATATGGGATTTTGAGTGCAATGTCACATTACTAAAGTTAAACCTATAAATTTAGAACTTGTATTAATACATGCGCATGGAGCTAAATGTGATGACAAATATGTCTTACCAGATCATATGCTACAAGCTACTTGTTGTTGTATATCAGATTATTATTTTATTCAGCTCGTTTATTTTTTTTGACAATGGTTTTTTCCGACTAGTTCTGCTTGTTCAGTTTTCTGTTTCCTACAACCGACCTGTGGTATGGATATATAAGTACCATCATTTGCAATTTTATTTGTCTTCAAAATTTTAGCGATTTGAGAAACATTTTTGATATAATGTTTTAACCTTTACCGATGTTACTGGTAGAAGCCCTGTGCCTAGATACAGCTTTTTCATTGATGCTAAAAGATATGAAAATATAATTGTTGGTTGTAAACATGCTTTTCCCCCCTTTAAAGCTTGTTGCCCTAATCTGAAATCTCTGAGTAATGAAAAAGTTCTGAAATATGCATAACTATAGTGCATTGTAGAGTCATTAGGTTATTTCGATTCTGAAAACATGAAAAATGAGCAATGCCCTCACCGGGACACGAACCTTGGACATATCGAATTCGCGCCGAGTTTGCTGACCATTACAACACAATAGTATGCTAAAAAGGCGGGAGAAATATCTTATATCAGCGATTCTCAAACTGTGGGGGGGTGACAACCTTTCGTAGGGAGCGCGAGCATATATCAAAAAGTCGAAAACAAAAGATTATTTAAAAAATTATTAATTTACTGAAAAGAAGCAAAACAAAATACATTCTAACATAATAAAAAATAAAATACGCATTTACACTGCCGCAGTGTACTTATAAATGTATCAGTACTACAAAATGTATTTGATAATTTATCAATACTAAATTAAGGACAAGTTTAATAATTACTAGTGACTCCCATGGGCTTATCTTTCAGAGGAAAGTTACTCAAAGGAAGATTTAATATTAGAAATTGGCACTCTAAGTTCTTTTTCTATGTTTAACTGAGATCTGTATTTTGTCTTCAGAGCAGCCACCGCAGAAAATACAGTTTCACAAAGGTACGGTGTTGGAAATGATAATAGTGTACGAAATGCTTTTGTTTTCAGTAAAGAAAATTCATCATCTACCCCTGCCCAAAATTCAAAGAGTGATTTATTACTAAATTGCCTTATTATCCCATGATTTCGCAATTTGATGTGAAATCTACCAAGATATTTTCTTCAGCAGTTGAGAGCCCTTCTGGAGTATTTTGAAATGGATCCTTAACCTACTCGTAACTTGCTATCAAGTTGTTCGTCAGCAAGAAAATACTTTTTAAAATTCTTTGCCAGCATGGCTAAATGATTTTCAGTGGTTTCAAAACAATTTTAACATGTTCGTTCTTCAGTCTTGTAAATTATCCACATTTTCAAACATTTCTAGTTTTTTTTGTTTTTGTTTTAAATTTCTGTCCCATAATTGCAATTTTCTACTAAAAGCATTAATTTTATCACTCGCCTCCAACATGTGTATATCTTCTCCTCGGAGTTGAAGATTCAAGGTATTTAATTTCTTGAGTACAACGACCAAGTAGCTCAGTTTCATCACAAATAAATCATCTCGAAACTTCTCGCTTTCATGTCGGTTTTGCGCTTCTAGAAAAAGCGGCAATTTCCTCTAATGATTCATAAATGCATTGTAAAAATTATCCACGTAATAACCATCTTGCCTCGCAATAAAATAGTAACGATGAATGTACTGCTTCCATGTCTTTACAGAGTACACAGAAGATTCTTGATTTTGGGGGTCTCATTTTTATATAATTTACTACGTTTACTGTGGTCACAAGTGTCGTTGGAACAATATTCAGACCATTTCTTGGTCATTCATTTCTTTAGAAGCCAGAGCTTCTTTGTGGATCATGCAATGTGTCCAGATGCACAGTGGAGATTTTTGTTTCACAAGTGCTTGCATACTTTGGAATCTTGTAAACATTGTAACAGCACCAACGGTGAATATTCCGACACAATTTTTCCACTCTTTGTTTGCCTCGTTTATAAAATTATTTAAAATATCAAATAATTCTAGTGCTGTTCCTTTGAGTTTTATTGTTTGATTTACAAAAAAAGTAGTTCTTCTACTGCTGACGTACCATCACAAAATCGAACATACGTAATGGAATGAGCATCTTTATTGCTATATGTTGTCTCATCAAGCTGAATTGAAAACAATTTGTCACGCAACTTCCCGAAAAGCTGTACATCTAGATGTGACTGATGTAAGATATAGAAAAACAGAGACTAGACTGTTTTTCTAATGATATTTGCCCTTTTAGAGAGCGAAGATTGAGGCACTAAATATTTAATTTAATTAAAAATTCTTTCGCAATCTGTTCTCATTTTAAATATTAGAAAGGAAAAGTGACATAATCAAGACGTAAGAGGGACTTTACAAAATCTATGCCGAATATGAGGTTGACGATTTGTCTGTTTTATTTATAAGTGACATAATATTTATCCTATTACTTAACACTAGAACGCCCCCTGGAGTCATTTCGACTTCAGTGGGATTTATAAGGTAAACACATACGCGAGAATACAATCTGAATACATTATTCAATTTTAATATTAAAATTTGTAATTAGTAACAATAGATATAGATATTAATGTAAAAAAAGGATAACTGAATTTACAATTATAAGAAAATTAAGAAAATGGCAGGCTTTTCACAAAATTCATATATTTATAATCCTTTTTAAACTAAAATTCAGGAATGCAGTTTTTGCATGCATAATCTCCCTTGCCATGACATTTTCCGCACGCCATTTTATTGCATCAAATACAGATATTAGTAGTCATATTACCATTACATTACAAAGTTTTGTTTCACATTTCCGCCTATTGGGGCTGATCTTTCTTTAGAGTCTGCTCTGACGGTATAAACTGAGTAAACGGAAATCGTGTTTTGCTTGGGTACAGTTGTTACTCTATTGTTATATTTTCCTCCGGTTTGAAGCAAAAAATACAATTATTAATGAACGATTCCAAATTTCCGATATCATTCCAAATTTATCTCTTTGCAAGCGTGAAGAACTTGTAGATTTCAAGACAAATGATAAAAATCATAGAATTTCACAAAACCTGGCTTCTCCTATAGTTTCTGTGCAAAAATTCAGGCCTCAGGCTTTAGATCATAAGGAATTAAGATCTATTCCTTTCGTATCACTCACACCCCTAGCGTATAGTATTCCAATAAAGGCAAGTAACTCGTCTATAGAAAGAGACCAAATGTCATTCTCAAGGATGGGCCTTGCCTCTACTTCGGAACATTTCTTTATATTGTTCAAAATTGCGCTGTCTGTAAATGTAAATCAAGCACTCAGCACACTATTATCACTGATGTTTGTTTTAGCATGATTTGTTGGTTCACTATCTTTCCATATAATATTTTGTTTAGAAAAGCTTCCAGAATTTTTTTTATTTTTATACTTTTTCCATTCTGTGTCAGCAGGAGCAGTGAAAGCTTCAGTATTACCTGACGCATCTTCTAAAATATCCTTGTTGTCACTTACAACAGAATCTGATGAATAGACATTTACACATTCAAAATCAATTATTTCAAAATCCTCGTCCTCAGTATCTAATAGTTCACCCCTTTAGATTCGTTACCTGATAGCCTACGTAAAAGATTCTTTATTTCCTCTGGCATTAGTTCTTTTTCACAAGCCATTTTTTAATGTATTCAAACAAACTGAGTTGCATGAACATTTATGAAAAATATAACACAAATAGCAACAAAATAACTACGAAAGGAGTCATCTCGGGAAGTAAGCGGTAAGCAGGTGCAAAGAAATGATCATTTTTTGAACTGAGGTGTGAAAAGAAGAATGTCACAATAACTGATATATCACTCTTTCAAAAAGAAAGTATAACAAAAGGTCATGATCCCTAAACAGGAAGGAAATGATATAACTGCGGCTTTTTTTTCCACGGAGTCGATACGACTCCATCGGGCGTTCTAGGGATATATGGCCGTAAACATTTTAAAAATTAAATTAAACTTTTCTGGTTTTCTCAAGTCATAGACATCACTAATTCATTAAAAGTCACGGAAGGAAAACAACTGAAATGAAAAATTAGGAAAGGTATGGGTGTTTATTTAATGCACGGAATCGAAAGGACTCCGTTGGGCATTCTAGTGTTAAAAGTAACTTACTTAAAATATCTATTACCTAAAAGTAATATATACAAAATTTAATACTTAATGTTGATAATGTATATGGTTTATAATTAAGGTCGCATTGTACTTTTAGTATCAAAGTACATTATTATTGCATTCAATACATTGTTTTTGTATGGGGGTGGCCATAAAAATTATGATTTAAAATTGGGTCCCGCATATTGAAAGTTTGAGGAACACTGCTTTATACCATAATGAAATATTCAGTAGACAAATGAAGTAATGCTCACATCCATCAATGATCATTGTGTCTTCTAACTGTGAAAAGTGAAAGAAATGGACATTCGCCAGTTCTAAGCCACCCTATCTTCTTGGACATCAGAATTAGCCACAACCTAGTATTTCCGCATTCATGTTGTTTAAATTCTGCGATCAAATACTGATCATTTGTTTGATTTACCACATGGCCTGGCAAAATTCTTATTCCATAAGCTGTTCCCACACAGCTTACGAACTGCAATGTTGCCAGAAACTTTTGAGCTAAAATAGCAAGAGAAAAATTGAAAAAACGCAGAAAGTAGCATGTGACGTCAGAGATCACAAGTTTGTTGTTACGTCATATCCGTAAGCTCATATAAATTCGTTAGCTCCCATGAAACCTGAAGCCATTTCCGAGGGTTCGTGAATTACGGATTGTAATTCTATTCTTCGTCGTTTAATACATAAACCATTTCCGTTATTATTATTATCTGCTCTCTCACTTTTGGATTGTCAAAACTGCTGTATGAATTCTTTTGAGTTGGCGACTTATTATTTATTCGCTGAACATGTCTTGATTTAGTTCTTAATACTTCTCTATTAATATCCAGTTCTGATTATTGAGCTTTTTTCACTGCATCAGATTCTGATTTCTAATAAAAACTACTTTCTTTTACTGTTAAATATTTTTTTTCTTAGAAGGAAACTGAGGTTGCTTTGATTATGTCGTTTTATTTATTTAGCTGTTATCAAAATTATATATAATTATTTAGTTCTTATTAGTATCAGGAGAATGAGTTTCAAATATGTGTTTCAGGGGCCGCAAACCTACACGTAATCACTTTCGAACTAAAGAAAAAACACTGTTTTAAAATCAAAACTTACAGAGCAACAAAATCGCCAATACTAGTAAACTGTGTGTTACACTCGTTTTGCAATATATTTCTTTCTATTACTATTAATTTTTCGGAATTGGTCCATCTACTAATAACGCAATGCAATCGGTGGTCCGTGAGTTCGAAGAAACATTTTTAAATCAGGCATTACACCGTAATTGAGACAGCTCGAATACACATTTTCGCATCAGGTCGTTTTCCCGAAACTCGATTGCCAGAAGCTATTTGCTCGATAGATCCATTAACTAGACAATTCAGTTACCAGACAGGTATCTATGCCTGAGCAGTGTATATTTACTCCTATTACGATCTCTTTCCTTCACTTGATTCCGTCAGATATACTACTACTCCTCCAAGCTTCTGATTGCTGAAGAACTGCTGGATTTCTATATCTAAGATAAAGAATCTTCCAGACCTGTGTTGTTAGCATTTTCCGTCACTAATTCGGTCGAATGAGGTAACTTTGTCTCCCACGTTCAGTATACAGAGTTCGAACAAAGAACGTAGCAAATAACTCTTCAATTTACTGGCTGAAACACTGAAAACTGATGATAAATGTAGGATATTAAACTGTATGAGGAATTTCCCTAGCCTTCTTCGCATGCCTTCGCGATGTAGTGGTCAGCACGCTCGACGCTTATTCCAGAGGTCCGTGGTTCGAGTCCAGGCGAGGGCATTGCTCCATTTTCATGCTTCCTGCTTCCAAAAAACCTAAAGACTCTACAGTGGCGCCCAAACTAAACCAAAAAGTGGTGGATGATGATTTTCCACCACCAGGATTTGGCGATTGGGTCCATTAGTCCCCAGTCGCCCTTTTAAATGGGGAGTTTATAAGGTATTTCTCCCGCTTTCTTGGCATGCCTTCGTGGTGTAGTGGTCAGCACGCTTGGCGAGTTTTCGAGAGGTTCTTGGATTCAGTGCCTCCTAGGGCATTGCTTAATTTTCACGCCTCCTGCTTTCAAAAAATACTAATGACTCTACAGCTGTACCTCATTCGTTGAATCTTTTACTATCTTTTATGTTTTATTCTTGGCTACAAATTATGCGGATGTGATAAGGGTTAGGATATTTAATATTTTTGAGAAATGGCTTAAGTGGGTGAAGTTATCCCTTCAGAAACAGGTCATTCTCAGTTAATTTTTGACGGTTATTTAATGTGCAAAGACGAAAACAGAGTTGATTTGTTTTATTAGTGTAGTGAGTCGCGTAAACTCTGAATTGGATAGGGTATACAAATACCGTATTTTTACACGGACAACATCAACTTCGGATGCTAAATAAATGATGCTGCTGGGAGAGTAGCTAATATTAAGCGAAAGGCTCATCAAACTCACTCTACACCAGCGAAAAGTATTTAAGAGGAAATCAGTACTATCTTGGAGCAAAGCAGTTTGCAGTGCTTAGTCACAATGCGCTGCGTCAAGTTAGAAGAAGAGCTTCTAAGGAAATTTTGCTTCCACGGCCAACTACTTTGGGAAATACTGATATTCCACTAGACCATATTATTACTGCGATGAAAATTTCTAATAAATGATTCCATTATTTAACTGCGAACCTCATACACGCCCCCCCATTCACGACTATATAAAAAAACGAAAACAAAAATTGCACTGTTGAAATAATCAGCTTTTTTCGATCATAGATGTGACATTTAAAACTGTTTCAAGACTTTTCTTTCAATTTTAGTGTACAATCCATGCCCATGCTGAGAGTCATGAAAACACAAAAGTACTTCCTCTTGTTTTACGTTTTGTTGATCAGCAACTCTGAGGTAGGTGTGTTATACTCATTTATTTCAGCATTTGAATAAATTTGTAGCTGAAAATGACCTCGAATTAAATCAACATTTTATTAAGAGTTTTTTTTCGAAGGGAAGTAGCAATTAATTCTTGGAATCACGAATTCCATGATGCCGTTAATAAAGGGTATTTCTTTAATTTAGACGTAAGTGTATAGCACCGTATTCATGAATTAGGGCTTGTTAAAAGGCTCGACGAAAATGATAACTTTCATTCGAAACTTCGACATATTCAAGTCGAGGTTTTGGTTTTTCTTGTTTTTGTTCTGTTTGACAATATTCCATCTGTATTTGATGTGATCAATAGTCTTATTGTCAACGAAGCAAAAGGAGTTCGACAATAATCATGTACAATGTAAAATCCAGCGGAATAGGGTAAATGGAAGATAACTCGATCTCCTTCATTGTTTCCTCCAAATTTCTGCTCCGTATACGATCAAGTAAATCTCTGTAGTCGAAGAACACAAAATTACGTCGAAGCATGGCACATATGTTTTCGAACACTTGTTGGAAAATTTCATGTTGGTGTTAACACAATAACTGATGAGCTTAAAGGATCAGTTATAAGTGCAACTTAGGGCAGAGGATATCACTATAAGGAGAGCTCTTTCGTCAAAAAGGACTATATCGAATGAGAAAAAAAGAAATGAATGATAAATATCGTTAAAGGCATTATATAAGCCTTTAACGATAGAAGAAAATGAATGGTTATAGATTTCTTGCGTGTTATTTCACATAATACTGCATTAAAAAAGATGAAATCCTTGATGGAAGTATCTGATGCACACATATCCCCTTCCCAAAAAACATTTTAATGCTACCCAGGATGAAATAAAATTCTGAAAGGTCCTAATTCTTTAATAAAGTAGAATGGAATGTTACTACTCATTATACATAAGCTGACACTTAACTGAGTTGTCGGACAAGGGCAGCTATCGGGCAAACGGCTTCGGACAATCGAGTTGGTGGGTAGTTGAATGTCTGACAAACTAATCTATCTGAGGTGTCAAATAAACGTATCGATTTACAATTATCAAATCGTTTTGGTATTCACTTTTGATATTATATATGTCTTTGCTATTTATATATATATTTATTATCATTTATTATTTTTCCTATTTTGTATAGGTTACCTAAGCTAAAACTATTAGCATGGGAAAGATAAACATTTTTGACTTGAATGCTAAAAGTTAAATAAAATTTTTATACTAAAGTTCTGTACGAGCATTTAAAAGGTACAGAGTAAACAATGATGTCTTGAAATTTTGTTGATTCAGTGAGCTAATAATCTCAATTGTGATAAAATATTCACGTCTTAGCTTCCAAAAATGCGGCTGTGTTTTGTTTAGACTTTACATATTGATAGATATCTTAAATACTTTTCGATTTAAAAGTATATTACAGTATAAACACAGTGAACAGAACATATTAAAAGAAACCATACGCTTTCAACATAAAATTTTGTTTGAGCTTTACTGAACTGCTGTTCTTCAGTAGATCAACTTTATGTACCTTTAATTTATGTTTATGTAATTTACAATTAGCTTTTGTACTCTTTGTTTACATTTCTTCTAGCAATTCTCAGACATGGATATTTTAAGCCAAGGATATTGAAAGGTGACACTGAATTTCTTTATATTACAAATAATTCAGATTTTAATGCAGCATATAATTTGATATAAACTTGGGAATCCTACCCAAAGATCGCCAAAATATAAAAAAGTGATCAATGAAACACGGAAAAATGCCAGATAGTAACGCTGGTATTGAGTGCAAATGCATTCATGGACTACGACTGCAGAATTGTCATTTACCAACTTGTATTTAACCCTAAATAAACGATTATTTTTTATTATAAATTAGTTTCCATAGACACATTTTATTAACGAAATTATGATACATTAAAATATTTTAATAACAAAAATTTGCGCAAGGAAAGAATGGAGCAGCGAAAAATTGGCAACATCGTAAAGACTAAATTCTACTCGAGCAAGTTTATCAAAAGCAGCAAATTTGTACGATATGGCAAGACTGATACACTGCCTGATACAGAAATCGCCAACTGAATGAGGGTATGTAATGATATTTGACAAACAGACAAAGAGTGCAAATATGTATTAGTGATTTTAATTTTAAAACCATAATTATCATACAGCAACACATAGTCATAAGTTGGAAGTAGAACCTTGTCTGGAGACGATACAAGAAACGAAGTTGCATATAAAATCCGCGTATGAATTTTTCCTGACTAATGGATAGTTATATGTTTTCGACGATTGAGGCTGGAGTAAAATGAAAAGCAAATGAAAGACAACCAGGTCTCCCAAATACTCAACCACGTAGAGGTCTGAAATCACCAGCATTCAAGCCGTGACAGATAGCTAGATGCAAAAAAGCATCTAGCTATTTGTCACGTCTTGAATGCTGTGATTACCATGAGCAATCGGGTGTTATTTAGCTGATAAATTGTATTTTAGAATTGTTAATAATAAAGCAACGGAACCAGGTGTGGCACATATGTATCTTCGTGCCGTCATGTAGCTCTGATACCAACCAAAAGTGACTGAGGCAATGGCGCCCTGAACCAGGAAGCAATGGAGCAGTATGGCTTTAATTAGCCAAAGGAGGACTGGGATTGTCTCTCTATTGCATTCATACTGCTTCGTGACTTTAATTGGTCAACAAAACTTTAGCGCGTTACCATGTCAGAGATCCAAAAGGTTTTGCCCCGACGTCATTGTAATCGCCGTAGTCAGTGCCTTTGTATCAATAGCAGTCTTCGTAAATGGCAATAGTACCGAAAGTCGCTTTCGACCTGTCTCGTAATACAAAACATGCTCTCCCCGTTCCATTCCGTCTAACTCTGCAACGCACCCTTTCTTATGAGAAAGGAGAGGAGAGACTTTCCTTCCGGACTTAAGTTAATCTACGTCGGCCCACCATTTGGCAGGAAGCATTGGTTGTAATGACACTGATTTGCCACGCAACTTGACGAACAACGAGAAGTAGGAACCTGGTTCATGTTACAGTATAAACCCAGAACCATTAAAGTGAAAATGCGGATCTCAGCCCTTACAATTAACGAGTACTGATTAAAAGTATAGAATGCTGCTTGGACATTCTGCACTCTGTCGACAGACGTGCTTCTTGTCTCCGACATCACATGATTTTAGATTCATAGATCTAGCCATTTTAACGTCTGTCTAGATCTACTGGTAACCGTGGCACAATTCACTTTCTTTTCTTGAACCATATCCTTCAAATTCTTGGCACAATAAACGATTTCAAGAGCGTTTCAGCTGCGAAGCATCAGACGTCTGCATCTCTTCAGGTACGCATGCCACCTGAAATCAAACACCATTCCTAAGCCGTATTTTCCTTAGTAACAGTGAGTACCAGCTGTCAACTAATCTGACATTTCCGTCGCTTTTAGCAATCTAGTGGCAACCTTGCATTTCAGATCACTTACATAAATCATTCAGCTATATATTTCTTCCGGTTTGCATAAATATACAACTACACATTCTTCGTGTTGCGTTTTCTGCGTTAAGTAGTTCAAAGATTTTCGTATAAGTGACATACTAAGATGACAATAAATATATTTAATAATATGAAATATATATTAATATAAAATATACAAATTAATATAAAATATACAAAACCAATAAAATATTTATTTTATCGAAAGAAGCCTTTCCGATCGAACTTTTTGAGGGAGCTAAATTTAAACATTTAAAATTGATATAATTATTGAGCATTTAAAAGTGATAATTAGCTTTTCTATAATTATTGAGTGATGTTTAATAATTAATGAAGCACTTTCTTTAGAATAATCTGCTAAGATCTTGTTCCTTTCTTTGCGCTAATTGATAGCAATATATGTAAGCTAACATCAGGGTATTTTCCCTCAGTAAGAATAAAACGGCATAAAATGCACACTGATTTTATTTTTCTGATTTAAATGTTTATTTTTAAAATGACTACAAAGTGAACACACATTATAATTAATTATGTACAACAGATTTATAATAACCAAACTACATGCATGCTGTGTTTTTAGTACACGGATTTTAAATGAAAATTAAAACGTCTCTTTTACTTTTTGTCATTCATTCCAAATATGATTTATTTCAAACTCTTTTAAAACAGAAGTTTTATCTTAATAAATTAAATAGTTTCAGAAATCTGAGAAAATGTTTACCATTTTGCTTTCTATTTATGATTATTTTTAAAGCTTTATATTGTTTTCAAATTTAATACTAAACATTACACCAGCTTCTAAGAAGCTGGAAAAACACATATTTCAATAAAACGCTTAAGAAATGCATTTTTTCTGTGCATAATTAAACCAGATTAGCGATATATTTTTTTTTTCTTTTTTCATATCTATTTCACAAAAGTTAATTTTCAAAATTGCTTTTGTAGGAAGTAATGCGTTTGCAGAGCTATTGTGATTAAACAAATTAATATCCCATGAAATAATGACATTGCTCCTCATTTAAAAAATATTTCGTTTAAAAACTCTTTATGAAAGGATAATAATCTTTATTATTTGATTAATCATACTGAGCAATGTAAATATTTCGTAGCAGAAAATGTTTATACAATACAGTTTACTGAAGAAATTTTTTCTTCATAATAAATTTTTTTAGCTGAATGAGAATGATTTACTGTAAACTTGCTTTTTCTTTGTTAAATAAATTTTGAAGTAGAGTTGATTATATGCATATTTAAAGAAGTGTGCTCTAGTCTGAGACTGAATGTCAGAAATGTGCTCTAGTCTGAGCATATTTATTTAATAGCCACGATACAATATATACAGTGAGCTTAGAGTGAACAGGTTTTGCCTGAGTTGCAATCTAAAGAGTTTATGAGTCAGTTATAAAACAACATAGTATCTTTATAAACATTACCGGATTGCTGAGCTGGGCATTAATCAATTAAAACATAACTGAGTTCTTTTCCAATTCAATTACTAATTATAAACACTGTAATTTATTAATATCGTAATTGGGCGTAAACGGTTATTCGATTGCAATTACAGTGTAATACAATTACTTATGCAATTATAATGAAATGCCAATTAAAACCAATGGAATTACAAAAGAATTGTATTATAAATTGTGCATTTACAACGTAAATGTTTATAGAATATATTCAGTTATAATGATTTTAATGCTCACAGTCAGCAAAATTAAACTGTAATTTCAATTATAAGCCATGAAATTACAACGTAATTGTAGTTTTTCAAGTGCACCGTATGCACACTGCGCAAAAAGGAAAAAAAAAGTATGTTTCTGTATTTCCCGTTCTACTGAGCCGATTGGAGAAATTCAGATTGCATTTTTTATGTCTTGAAAAAGGGACTTATTGCTCTATTATTAGTGATTATTATTAGTAATGTTGTATATGTTATAGCATTATAGCATGTTATAGCATATGTTATAGCATGTTATAGCATCATTCCGACATAGGTATTTTCACACAAAATCGGACTTTTTCTGATATGTTATGCCTATTATTTTCCACATTTCGATTATACGACTCAAATTATGCTTAAATATTAAATTTTGTAAAATTTGGTGCGAAATGTACGGAGAAATTCAAGCATTTGTCTTGGCGTATTTTTTTCAGTTTTCGCCAAGTTTCGTTTTTCGCCATTCAGTTTCGTTTATTCTTGGCGAACTTCTTAATTTTATAGCAACCTATTTACCGTTCCTTTTTTTCATTGCAGACGAGAGGAAAAAAAAGTTATCATTCATACTTTGAAATAATTTTAATAAAGTGCGTAAACCACATTTGTGTTATCGCTTTTAAGACAACTGCCAAATTTCAAAGAGCGCAAATATATAAATTCATGTATATCTTAGGAAATTTTTAATAAAAAACTCTAATTTTTTGCAGGTATGCTTATCTACTTTAAGATAATGGTAAACATTTTATAGATTATAATTAAAGATATTTTTTCGAAACATTTATAAAAATTATTTAAAAATATAAATTAAAAAAAAAACATGAAAAATGGGCGGACATTATTTGGAATGAACCTAAATTTCGAAATGTGAAAGAAGGAATCGAGTAAGTTTGATAAAAACAGAGATATTAATAAATATATATCAAATTCAATTAACACTGAGGAGGCAAAATTTTAAAAGCTAATTTTTTAAAACTACTCTGCGATTTTCACAAAATTTGGTGGTTTAGCATAATTTCTGTCTTAGAATCAAAATACTGAAAAATATTGGCATGCCATTTCAGGAAAAGTCCAATCTTGTGTCAAAATACCTATATTAGAGCAGCGCTATATATAAATATAATACATATCCTAAGTTGCGCTTTCGAGACATGAAAAACGCAATTTGAATTTCATCAATCGGCCGAGTAGAACGGGAGATATAGAACTATCCCTTTTTTTGCGCAGTGTAAGTGTAACAATTACAATACAATTCTAACAGCAGTTAGAATTACATTGTTAAATGGATTAATTGAAATTATATTTAAATTTATTAATTCTTGTATATTGCGCTTGGAGAATGTTTTTTTTACAAAAAAATATGGAATCCTTTACTCACAGAACAAAATGCAAACGCCTGATAAAGACTCGGAAATCTGACAGACGAGAAAATAAAAATAATCTGAAAGTAAATATTACTACTAAGGTATTGGCAAATATTACTACTAAGCAAGACTAAACTTTGCTTCATATTCCGCACGCTCTCTGATATATAGTAAAGATGGTATTTAGAAGAGAATAAGATCTTTTAATTATCTTTCAGATTAAAGCAGCCGTTTACTGAATGATTAGAGTATGTAACGGTACTGCAAATACTTTGGATAAGAACTGTTAATACAGTTACAGTTGCAGTTATATGGCAGTAACAATTACGTTTATAGCAATTACAAATAGCTGAGTTCTGACTCAATAATGGTTGAGTGGATGTGACTGTTGAATAGCGATAGATATGTTTGGGTTCGAAAACCCGATGGATCTGGAAGCTTGAATATTTTCGCAGGTTCTTATTGTATAATATGAGTGCCAATCAATTTTCCTTTAGATAGTTTTCCATAAAGGCATCTCTTCTCTTAAATGCTTTGCCATAGTTTGTTAATTTAAATGTTCATTCACACTTTTGCTTAATCATTTTATACGTATTTATTTTTATCCAAAATATTTCCTAAGTATACAAGCTACTTATAACAAAAGTTATTTTAACTTTTGTTGAAAAAATGTTCTATATTTAAGAAAGGTCTAATTTATAATTCATATCATTACTGCAAGTTGGATTTCATACAGCTATTAAGCAGGATTGTCTGAAATAGAAATGAATTCCATTTTTACTACTATCGACATTCTCTGAGGGTACTTATCTAAAAATGAACAATACAATGCATGTACAATTACCTAATAATTGCTATAAATACATATCGGTGTCTATAAATATATAATGCATTTTAATTGTTTATTGAAAATACAGTGTCTCACAAAAGTGATGGGACACTTGTGCTTTACTAAAGGAAACCGTAATAAAATAAATTAAAAAAACATGTACAAATTTTTTGTGGGTGTGTTTCATACTTAAATTTAGTAACGATTATTACATAACATACATTTTCTCAAAATATTAAAATATTAATTTAATAAAATTACAATTGTTTAGAACGGAGCAAAAAATGGCTCACACCATTAGACATTTTGTTGCGTAGTCTAATGGGACACCATTAGACTACGCAACAAAAATCGTCTAAAAATATTTTTGGGGTTTTTATTTTTACTCAAAGTTCGCATAAAGTTTATACGAGTGAAAGTCAATGTATAAACGTGGATTTGAAGGTATGTCTATACGAAGCAACATGAATAGTTCATATCCATACCCCAGTCCATCCATCATAGTGTAGATGCCATTTGCTAAAACATGTAGAAGTCATAAAAATTTAAAATGTAAAGGATCAGAAATGTTCAAAAATCATTTAAAGAGTTTTCCATAGTTCTTGCCGAATGTTGTTCCATGGACATGATTATCCTGTAGGAGACATTCTATTGTAGAAAAAGGTACATCCATAAGGAGCTGTAGGAAAGAGAAGATCCTTTCATAGGAAGGCATTCCATAAGGACTGCTTGAGAATAACGAAGATGTGTTAAAGGACAGTAAGATTTTCATATTTACCAGAATCTACCTGGTAGCTTGTAGTTTGTCCTTTTTGTACAGGTTCATCCTTCTTTAGAATAAATTTTCCTTAGGAGTAAGGCCTTTCGTTAGAATTTATGAAAGAGAAATCATGAAGACATATTTAAGAGGAAATAAGATTTTCACAGTTGACAGAAAGCTAGTTTATAAATTATTGCAGTTGATATTGTGAGATGTTGCTTTTAAGATAGTGAAGAGTTCTTGGCAGCTTTTTTGGTTAAAAGATCTGCTCTTTCTTAGATACCTGAGTAACTTTTAGTCCATTTCAGTTTTGGACTAAAAGTGACTCACGTATCAGGTATTGCAGCAGCTACAGGCGGGCCTACAGTGGTGCGGAGAACGACGGCTGTAACACAAGAGTGGCACCGCATCTTCTTTTCAGACGAACTCCGATTTCGCGCATAGTGTCATGATGGACGTATCCGAGTGTGGAGACACCCAAAAGAACGAATAATGCCAGCATGCATTCGTCATCGTCATACGGCCCATCACTTGGCGTGCTAATATAGGATGCCATTGGGCGTACATCCGAAATGCATCTTGTCGCATAGCCGCCAATGTGGACATTCGTCCTGACGCATTATGTCTCGAGGCTGTGCCCCACCTTCAAGACCTGTGTGACGCCATCTTTCAAGAATATAATACAGGATCATATGTTGCTCTTGCTGTCCTGAACGTCCTCGGTATGGAGAGTGTTACACTATTGCCTTGACGAACACATGTCTAGATCTTTCACCAAATGAGGACATCTGAGCATGAGTTGGCGAGAGAATGGTATATTGTCACTCACCAGTCACTATGATTTATGAGCACTTACATAGAGTTAAAGCCATATGGAATGAAGTAACCGTATTTACCATCCAAGCTCATTTCAATTCGATGCTCATTTCGAGCCCCGTGACCACGACAAGGTCTAACTCTACACGGAAAGCGCACTGCAAAAATATCTCCACCCGATAATTCCTTCCTCCTTCTCGACAGCAGGCAGAACCTCAGAGAGATGTATCAGACTGACTCAGTGTTCTTAGAGGCAATGTTTCCAAGGCTCAATGAACAAAATATCTACAGTGTTAATCGAATTTTCCCGGACGAGATTTGAGACAAGACTACGTCGATCATTGGCCAAAGTGGAATGACAAAAGAGACTTCAGAATGCCTAGTTGCAATGCATTCACCTATGTGCCATTCACAAAATAATTCGTATTTCTATGCTTCAACGAAAGAAAACTATCACAAAATTACTCATAAATAGAGCCATATGAGCAACTGTTATTTATATAGAATATACATTTATTTAAAGATAAATACCTGTTTATTAATAAATACACACACGTTTGTGAAAATTGCAACACCAAGAAGGAATCGTCATAATTGAATGCAATTTAATACACAGTTGAGTGGTAGTGGTACAAATAAATCATTAAATGTTCAAAGCAAATAAACAAGAACAAGAGATCAGAATCAGTATTTTGTGTGGCCACCACGCGCCGCAATAAGTGCTGCTACACGACGTGGCATGGAGTCAAACAAAGTTTGAATGTCTGACTGAGGAAGAGCATTCCATATCGTTTGTACGCGTACCCAAAGTTCGTCTGCAGACGCAACAGGACGAGGATCACGAGCAAGACGCCGACCAATGACATCCCACACATGTTCAATTGGCGACATATCCGGGGAACACGCAGGCCAAGGAAGAAGCTGTACCTGCTGCGCTGCAAAGAAGGATTTAACAATCCGAGCAGTATGAGGGCGGGCATTGTCCTGTTGAAATACAGCGCCTGGCAAGCTTTGAAGGAAGGGAACAGCTTCGGGCTGTAGAACTTCACGGATATACCGGTTGCTGTTCAGATTGCCCACAATTCGTAGCAATTGAGATCGTCTATGATATGCTATGGCGCCCCAGACCATAACTCCGGGTGTTCGTCCACTGTGGCGTTCGATAATGCACTCCGGAAGGTGGCGTTCACCGGCATAGCGTCTGACACGAATGCGGCCATCATGGTACCACAAATTAAAGCGGGATTCGTCAGAAAACACGACATGCTGCCAATCAGCACGCCAGTCTCTATGCTGATTGGCCCATTGTAGCCGCAGGCGGCGATGGTCGTGCGTTAGGGGGATCCTGTATAAAGGAGTCCGTGCGCGCAGTCCACACTGCAGCAGACGTCTACGAATTGATGAAGCACACAATGAAACACCTGTAGCTATTGACCACAGTGCTGCCAATTGTCTAGAGGAAGCTGTACGGTCCGTCCGCGCCATGCGGACCAGGTGTCTATCATCGCGAGCTGACGTCACATTTCGGGGTCCACTCCCGGATTTCCGAGTTGTCCGACACTCGTCCGTCCACTGCTTCCAAACGCGCATCACTGTGCTGCTGTTACGCTGCACACGAGAGGCTACTGCACGATACGACAATCCAGCTTCACGAAGGCCGATGATTCTCCCTCGTTCAAACTCTGTAAGTTGTTCAAATCTCGCTCTCTTTCGTCGACGCGGCATAAGTACAGATTGAGTTAACGTTTACCACTAGCAGATAACCACCGATAACCATACACGCCTCGCTACAGCCGTCTATTTATTCGGATCCACCAGCCGTTCAGAGGGCGCTGCTCAGCATACGCATGCGCTACGGATTTGCAATTCTAATCATTTGCATATCATGCGCTACTTTGCATTTCCTGAAAATTTCAGCTCACTCGCTTCATGGTGTTGCAATTTTCAGTCCTTCATGGTGTTGCAATTTTCACAAACGTGAGTGTATCTGTGTCATGTAATTTTTTTTTAATTGGTAGAATGTAAGGAGATTTATAATTTTGTAAGCATTGTAGCAGAATGCAACATAAAAAGTAAACGTGGTATGTAAAAAATAGGTCTCTGATTATGTTTCATTACATTTACTATGCAATAAACCTTCCTTAGAATTAAAAATAATATTTTAGAAAAAATTAAAAATCACGAATTTGAGGGATAAAATCGCTGTTCTCACGTTAGGAGAATGGAATATACATAATTACTTGCACGTCAAAGAGCATATTTATCCTAACAAACAATCAGTCATTATCTACAATGCTTATATTCTGAAGGCTTTAAAGTAGCATTAAATTTAGCGTACGAATCATTTCTAATAAATGATTTCCGGGGCTATAAAGATTAATTGTTATGCATAGCAGAAAAGTGTCTCCAATATGAGATGTTTATGCACTTAGAATTAAGAGAGTTTAATAGTATCTTTTTTTAAACTAATATTTCAAAATCTCACATATCCATAAACTTAACGCGATTATTTTACCTGTTGAAGTTATTTTTCTATTTAAAGTTTCCAATGTTCATTACACATGAAAGTCAAGAATAAGAAAAAAGCAACTTTAAATCATATCACTATAAAAATTACTGTAAGGGTGTAAAATTGGGTGACAAACAAGATAAAACAACATTCAGTCGGTTCAGTGTGTTCTAATGGCACCATAGATAGTACAAGAAAATACTCCAACAGTATAGTACATCAAGCGTTGTGTTTAGATTTGGGATATAACCCGTTCAAGTTATTGGGTCCAGTGTTCTAAATTATCAGTGAAAACATACAGGTTAAGTTAAATTAAATTTTCATTTATTAAAGGTTAACAACACTAGCAACAATATAACAAGATATGGTGATGGTGGCGGTGTTACAAGAGTCGAAGTGAGAAAACATATTAACATACCGACAGGGGTACCCCGTATGAACATCACAATTTCCTGCCCAGCTTTTGAAGTCGACCATTACAAAGTAGGCGGTGAGAACAAAAATTGTCAGCCATATTTAATCTATAAGATAAAGGGAAAACAACAAGTTAATAGTCGATTTAATTTGGAGCCATTCGCCCCTTTCTATCTTGGCTTCCACAGATGATTTATCACAAAGCTGGCACCTAAATTCATTACAATATTTTTCATCGCTTTTTGCTTGAGAATTTAGAAAGTAACGTGAAATTTATAATCGACTGTATGTTTAATTAAATACAGGATAGCAAGCTCAGTCTTACCTAAGTGATGCCTGCGTGGAAAATTTTATAAGTGAATTTCACCCAAAGTAACAAAATAAAAAATTATTATTATATAAACAAAAACCATTTCTATTATAAAAACGCAATATAGTTTAAATCAGATGAATATAAAATAAAAATTAAATTAAGATAAAATATAAATCATCCCAGCTTAACTTCGAATTTTGCCTTGAAGCTGATATTCTTTACGTTCAAATAGAAAGAATATTGATACCTTAATGATTAAGATTGAAACAATTGATAGTAATTCTCAAATAAGTAACTTATGTTATATGAATCGTTAATATGAATGAGAAAAGATGATGACTAAAGCATGTGTGAGAAACTTTTCAACAGATTTATTGCTCATACTATTGAAAAACAGGAAAGAAAAATTCCTGTTTCTAATTCTTAAGTAACCACGTGTATTCGAAAATTTCCTTCTAAGTACTGATTAATTATTTATTCTCTTTAATTAGTAATTAATTATTTGTAAATTTGATCTATAACGAACAGCAATATAACTCTATCTTTGATAATCAGTACGTTGCGCACATTCAATAGAAAAGTGTTGGAGTTATTTTCCTACTTAAATTTTCAACGTTCATTACACATGAAGGTCAAGAATAAGAAAAACCAACTTTAAATCATACCACTATAATAAATACTGCAAGGGTTTAAAATTGGGTGACAAACAAGATAAAATAACATTTATTCAGTTAAACCAGTGTGTTCTAATAGAACCATAGATATTACAAGAAAACACTCCAACAGTATAGTACATCAAGCGTTGTTACAAGCATAAACCCGTTCATGTTTAAAATTAATTTTTTGGGTATGGTGTTCTAAATTATAAGTGAAAACATACAAGTTAAGTTAAATTAAATTTTCATTTATTAGAGGTTAACAAAACTAGCAACAATATAACAATATATGGTGATGGTGGCGGGGGTACAAGAGTCGAAGTGAGAAAACATTTTTTACATACCCTCTTTGAAATTCACAATTACTTGTCCAGCGTTTTAGTCGGCCATTACATAAAAACCCTCAAGAGGGCGGACGTATACATTATTTTAGCCATGAAAGTATCTAAGAGAAAAAAAACAAGTTAGTAATCGAGTATTTTAGAGCCATCCGCCCCTTTTCTATGTCGGCTCCCTCCTTCCTGCGTCGACGAGAATCGGTGGTTTTCTTTCGGTCCAGTTCGCCATCGTTCCAAATACCCCAGAAAAAGTACTCGAGACGGAGCTACTCGTTTTCTTCTCGCGCAAAACTTCGGGAGTCCCTCTCTCTCTGTCGTAGATCGCTGCAGATCCTTTTTCTTCTCCTCGCCAACCTCTCGTTTGGCAATCCGAGACGGTGCAAATCCAGCCAAGAGCATGGCAACCTTAGGAGCGGAATCAACTGAAAGGTGAAAGCAAGGGGGTTGGTTAAACAGAAGTTGGCGAATAATCGCTGAATTTTCATAACTTACCAGCGACCCACCAGGGTCATTAACCTGACATAGCAGAAGCTAGCCTCGTTCAGGGTCCCATTTTAACATGGTGAACGCCTGTCAGAATTTGAATCATCCAGACCCCTCAACTTTGGCGTGGCGTAGCTGCATACAAAACAAACTAATTCAGCAGGGTGCAGATTTCGCATTTGGCGAAAGATATTTTCCAGACCACATTCTGGAGAATTCTACTCCAAGTAAACGTCAAACCGTCGTAAATCTTGATTCCCAAATGCAACGTAAAAGTTTTTTAGAAAAGAATGAAGAATTTGTTTTTAAATACCGAATTAATAAAAGACCGAAGAAAATTTTTTCAATTGAAATATAATAATTACATAGAAAAAATTTTATGTTTTCTACAACACCAAAAACGACCTTACCACCAGAGTCAGAAAATATGGATTCCAGCTTTACCGGTACGTTGACAAAACCAAATTAAACTTTAAACACCAACTTGTGTAAGACAAATAACTTTAAAAGTCTTTTTTTTAATTGACCTTAAGGGTCAACTTAACAAGGAATTAAACATTTAAACATTAGGCAAACAAGTTAAGATTAAGTATTAACTAAACAAAAAAAAACTAAATGGTTAACCAAACTACCTTAAGGGAAAAGAGAAAAAATAATTACTCAAGCAACTTAAATTCAGAGTTAATCAAAACTGCCAAAAATTTAAATGACAACAATTACTTTTGAACAAGGCAAAAAGAAATTAAAATCAACTACAAAATAAGAAACAAATTAATAACTTTTAAGTCTGATAACATAAATCATTACAATTAAGATATTTTAATTCAGCAACTGAATTATAGCTAAGTATGTATTACATAACATACGTTGATATTTGTATTGAAATTTAACAATAGTACTTAATCATAACGACATATAAGTTATCTAATGAAATAAAAATATTCTGTGCATAGAATTTTTAATAGATTCCAAATTTAGTCTACCACTTGAAACTTCTGGATAGAATTGTTGGAAAAATTTCTTAGTCTTCCGTCGGAAATGTCCTTAGTCTTTTGTTACTTGTTTAGTACTTCAAATGCCGTGATGAACACCAGAGTTATTAATGGTTGTCAAAATGAGTGATATGTTGCTAAATGAAGGATTATATTTCCCTCGTTATTTACTATGGAAAACGCAAACTGGAAAAATGTTTTGACGATTTAATCCTCCGCAAGAAGGCTGCAATAAACTATTTCTTCTAAGGGACATGCTCATTATGCTAAGAGACACAGGAAAGCTTGCTGGTCTTGAAGATTCAGGAAAATAAGATAATTTTCAGCTGATGAACTGACTATCGTGAGTACTAATATTTCTTGGACACGATTGGCCAGGAGGTTTGTGAGCCAAAGTTATATTCATCACTAACTTCAAAGTTACCTACATGTTTTTCACTTGCGATTTAATCTAGCACTTGCGATTTAATCTTATTTTAATGGGATTTACTTTAGTTAGTATAAATGAGGAGTAAATATTTACCTCAAATTAAATGCTGGAAAACTCGCAGCAGTGAAAATGTTTTATAGATATCAGAGTAATTTGTTCAAGTATTCACACTGAATATGACTAATAATATTCTAGGAAACAGTACATATTTAAATCAAAGTAATTGTATTTTATAATTCAATTTTTAGACTTTTACGCATAGATTCAATACAAATACCTAGACCTACATATACCCAGAATTACAAATACATGAGGCTAACCGGTATAGTCGTTAACTATGCTAGTTGTCGAATCGCTGAGCCCGAGTATATATCCTAGAGAACCGTTAGGTGAAGATTCTGGAATACATAGACCGGGGAATCCTCACCTGTGTAAACATAGTCATCCTGGGAATGCACTCTCATCAGCATTTAGCTAATTACCCGAATAGATAGTTTTCCATCAATAAGTAGATTCACTTTCGACAAATGCGAGAATCCGGCCATTTAAAACCACAACTAACATTTAAGTAGAACTATTTATTTTATTCTGTACTCAAGAGTTTGAAAGACTAGTTTTAGGCCTATTACACTTTGTATTAAAATGTATCAAGCAGGCTTCAAAACGTTTTCTCTTCTCAATAAATTCTTTCCAGAAAGGTAGATAAGGAAATGACTAAGCATTTTTTTCAAATTTGATTTCTGGTGGATGACTTTGAGACAAGCACTGACAGGGAGAGACCGTGGTTCATGTTTACATTTGTCAACTTTTTAGTGTTTGTCCCTGCTGACAAAAATCTGTCACCAATTTCTGTATTATTTACTGGTTACCCATCGATCTTAAATTTTGCACACACATTCTTCATGAATGACAATACGTTTCGGTGAAACGAGTTTTTTCAAAATTCGATATATATCTTTAAAAATTTAATTCTGAAAGGAATTTTTTCTCATGTCTTGGTTGAAAGAGATTAATCGCATATCTCAGAATTTGCATGTTTGCGAAATTGGGTAGACAGTTTGGCATGTTTGCGAAATTGGGGTTTATTAAATTTACATGAAACATTCAACATAATTTGAAATTTGGAAAGTCTTTCGATTTTTGAGATTATTACATGCACGTTGTTTTAAAATTTCGGCGTATAGAAATGAATCTGTCATAAAGTTTGGAAATTTCCTTAGATTATAAAACAAGCATGTTTAAACAAGGATGATGAAACGATAGAAACTGAGCGCTTTGTTCAGTACAAAGGGGCTTTGCCCCTGAAGGACTATTGTTTTCGTTTTGCGATTTTGCGTAGGAAACATTAAAAGTCTGAATCACTTTTCAAACTGTTGCCACCAAATCTTGCAGTGCTGTATTACATTTAAAGAAACTAAATAATGAAGAATCTGCATAAATGTATGTATATTTCTACAAACGTAATAAAACAACGGTACCTAGAGCCGTCCAGTTTTGAATAACGTACGTTTCCACCCGAATGTGCGCATCTGGAAGCCCGAATTTGGAATATGTTTTATTATCTATTTCATATTTTGTAAAACTTTAACGAATTTTTGAAGGACAAACTCAAACGATTTTAAAGCGAGCAATGGCAACACTCTAGGGGAAAAAAACCTTTTTATCAAAAGCGCGCGGAACTGTGTATCGGAAATTCTAAAGGTATACTCATTTTAAAATTATTTGCGATATTGCTGTTGAACTGAATTTTATGATTTAAGTGCGAAGAACATGATATTTAATAAATAAAGGTAACACACAAAACGTTAAAAAACGCCCATTTGGACCTAATTTAAAATCTGAAACCTTTCAGATTTTTTTTATTTATATTTTTACATTTAAAAATATGGTGCAATATGCGATAGAAAGAAAAGTTTTAGTTTTTCCTTGGGCATCGTTTGTAAACATTAGGACCATGTTATCATTAAACTACACTATCTTCCCTGTCTCAATATAGTTTCCTCTAACATTCAGTTTATTTTTTTATTAATTTAATAATCTTCTTCCTTTGTTACAAATAATTACTTACAGACATATTAAGCTTATTATATATATTTTCTGCAAATTTATAAATGTTTCTCCCTCCCTGTATAAATTTCGCATTTATTATTAATTTCATTATTTTATCTGAAAAACAATAGGGTTTAAAGACTGATTAACGTTTAAAATTATGCTCAATGAAATCTATCATGTCATTTTTAATTTTTCCCGTTTCACAAGATTATGAAACATTTCCACCACTTCGTTTTAAAAGTTGTATTTAATTTTATTGTGCTACATTATTTTATTCTTGAGTGGGAGGTAAAATAATAAAACCTAAACATATATTTGTTGCAAAAACTTCAAATTTGCAAACGTAAGCATCAGAATGGGAAAAAATATTAATTAGGCTACTTTTTCTATCTATGTGTTTTTAAACTATGGAGCCGTGTTTACTTCTACTAAAGTCGCTCATGGTGTTTGTGGCTATGTCTAAATCTGCAATGGATCTTTTAAACAACTTTCTAATAAGCTATCGAGCTCCAAATTTGCACACACACTATGGGTGGCAGCATAATGTAGTGAAGAGATATGTTTCAAAATTTTACTCAGAGCTTTCAAGATGTTACGGTGAAACGACTTTTTGCAAACATTTTCTTTTCGGGAACAACACCCAAATATCAGAATTTTACTGTTTGTACCATCGGATGGGCCGAGGCGGGGAAGAATTTGGAATAAAATTTATACGACAGATTTTAACAAAATTTCTGATATTTTTGCGAAGATTCGGAAGGTGCTACGTTTTTTCAAAAATTTTCCGCAACAAAACCGTTGTATGTGAAAGGAGGATTATCCATTGTTAAAAAAGAATTTGCGAATGATTAAGTTCGCTGATAACAAACAATTAAGACTAAAAAGAAGAAGAAAAAGAAATAAAAAAATGTAACAGAAGCTTATATTTAAAACTCATAAAATAATTAATGAACTAAAGAAAAACTTATTCTGTACTTAAGAGGAGAGGAAGATTAAATAATTCGCCTTAAAAGACTCACCTACGATTACATATCACATGTATGTATAAGTAAGAAAGTCTGTTTGTTTGTTCGCTAGAAACTCCCTCACTACAATAGCTATCGTCCCCAAACTTTCTACAATTCTTCTCTGGGTCCTGAAAAAGGTCGGCGTACACTTTTATTCAAAAAAAAAAAAAGGCAGCTAAAATCAGAGATATTAATTAAAACTTTAAAAAACGATAATTTTCGCCCTCCTTTTTCGGAGTGGCAAGCTGGAGATGAAAATCTGGTTTATTTCGAAAGTTGCTTCTACTTCCTAAAATTTCAAATCCTAAAACATTTCTAAGTTTTACGATGAAATAAATAGTATTGCCAAACATTAAATACATTATTCCCGATTCCAAAAGTTAGTGGGAAGCCATTTCGACTATTCCCATCTTCGTACGAATTTAATCAGCCGAAATATTAATTAAAATTTCTGATATTGCTAATTTTTGCACTAAATTTTCCGAGCGGCAAGAGTCTGGGTATAAAAATGTTTATTTCGAAAAGTGTTGTTACTGCTCGCTTTCCAAATCGTAAAGTTTGTAAATCAAAAATTTCTCTCTCTATATATATATTAAGAAAAATGTCTGTTTGTGTGTTTTTTTCTTAGCGATTACAGCGATATCCTTCTCTCTGTTGTTAGATACACTACTCTCAATCTAACTTAACTGGCAGCGAGTACTTCCGCTAGTAAATAATAAAAGCGTGGGGAGATTAAACAACGAAATGAAGTAGTAGATTGCATTTTCAAAAGTATAAGTCATTATCTTTATAAATTTACGAAGGAAGCACCAAATTTGTTATTTGTGATATGAAAGTTACAATTGAATTTATGGAGAATATTATTTAAACTCTTGTTGCCATTAAATAATATTAAAAATTAAGTTTTGTCCTTTGAGTTTATTGATTAATTATATTATAATTTTTTAAATAAAAGCTTAATTTATGGAAAATTATTTTTTATCTTCTTCTTTCTAGGAAAGTTTTTGTTCCAATGCGTGCGCTTGTTACAGGTTAAATTATAGTATTTCTCTTGATAATTAATACATGTTTATATTTATATTTAAATAAAATTACCTGATTATTTCAATACATTATTTCAATATTTATTTACTGACAAATCATGTGTAGTTGAATTCAATGTTTAGGTTGTCGTGGTTTATAGTAGTTTAGCTCCATGTTCTCCAGTATTCAGCCGCTATTCTTTATGTTAAAGAATAGTAGTTTGTCTAAGAAACAGAACAAAGTGAAATATTTCTAGCAAATAATTTTCTTCGAAAATTCTAAATTTAGCTGTCTGGATGTTATTTAAGCACGTTTAGAATGATGGAAAATTTAAGAAAAAAACAGGGATCTTAAAGTACAGAAAAACAGCAGATTTATGTTTGAAATAAATTTTAAGAAGTGTTTTAAAAATTTCTTTCTTAAATAATTTCATCAATTTGAATTTATTCGATATCTTCATTTTCAACATAAATTTGAAACAACACCAATAAAATATTAAATTGGGCCTAGGTAATCAGAATTCGAGAAAATTTAAGCTAGAAAACAGGAATTTAAGTGAAGAGATAATTTCCCGCGAGAGTGATATTAATGCGGATTGGAGAAATTTGGGTTTTGCAAGTGAAGGTTTTAAATCAAGGACTTCATTTACAGAATATTACAGATTTATACGAAATAATAAAAAATCAGCGTCATATATATTTCCAAGCTAAAGAATTTAGATTTCCAGTCCATACTTACAAGATATATAATATTTCTAAATTGTTAATTCAAAAATTCCAATTCAAAATTGAGTTAAAAGAAGAACGATAGAATAGATTTAAAATTATAATTTTTTATATATTTTTTTGCAGAAACATAATTGTTTTAAATACTTGCGGAAGCGATTTTGCCTTATAGGAAAAAAGAGCAATTTCTGATATGTAATTCTTGAACTTCAAATTGTTTTCAAATATTTTGCATATTTTCAACAACTCTCGAAAATTAGTTTGAAAAACTACATGATTTTTTAGCTCCATTAAATAGTGTGTAAGTTATAACAATCATTTTAAATTTAAAGCTGGTGATCAAATGATCGTATTTCTTCAGTTTCAAGACGCATATTTTTACTATACAGAACTTGCTAGTTTGCTTTATAAAATGGAATGCCTCTTAGGATCTTAAATAGTTTTCACTTGAAAATTATTCTGACAAAATAATTTCTTTAAATTTCCAATTTAATTACTAATACTTTTCATGATAATAAATTAAAGTTGATTATTAAAAATTCTTATCGTGTAAGTCACTCTTGTCATTATTAAAAATTCTTGTCAAGTGTTCATATTTTATTTCATTTTTAATTTATCAAACGCTCTTTTTCTATAGTAAAACTAAGGAGCTTACTTTAAATCAATGAGTGATCTTACAATCAATGAAATGAAGTACATGGCACAGCTCATGCCACATTAGTTCAGTTTTCTATCGTTCTCTTCTGTTACTATCTTTTATTAAGTTTAGGAAGTACTTACGTATTTACTTACCTACCACCAGCTGAGCTGCTGTACCGCCTATTATATAACTATCAGCATTTGTACTCAATTTGGTGGAGCATTCTGTAATTGCTAATCCTATCTAAAAATATCTATAGAATATTAAAAGTTGTAGCGGAATTTATAAAGTTACTTCGGAAGATGGGTATTTGTGATTTGGGGTTATTAAAGTGACTCTCCCAAGACTTTGACTGTCCTGAATGATTTTTTTAGCTTGGTTTTAGATTTTCGCAGTTCGTTGCCAGGTAGTGTATGAGGGTTTTAAGTTTGTTTCGTAGTAGCTTAATCTTTTGGATTAGTTTCAGCCATACGTGTGCATTTTCAGCTGTGTACAGCCGGAAATGTAGGTCTTTAGTCATTTCAATCTCAAACATATAGTGATCCATAGTACCTGTTGAGCTACATATGAATGAGTCTGTGTAGTGCGATCCGAAGCGAAACAGATAGGTTGGAAAAGGGCCATTCGCCGGCAAGAAATATGTCATTGCTTTGCCTGCAGAGTGAAAGCGTCAATGTCTTTAAATCCTTTAAATTACCTTTAAAGGTCGAACTAAGGCCTCAGGCATAGAATGTAGTATCGCCAATCTAAACGTGTACTTCTGCTTTCCCTGCAAATGTTTGGACCTATTTTCCGGTACGAGCCCTGATTTTTCACAAAGCCTCTAAAACGCTTTTAGATTTCCAATTCCTTCAGAAATATATTTAAAGTTTGATATCGTAAGAATAAGTTCATAGTTTCGCTTAAAATTGACCTTACGGAACTTATTCATTGCTAGAAACCTGTCGCATATGGTTGGCTGATTTCTCGAACATAGGAGTAATCTGCTTAAAGTGTTTCTTGGAACACTTTAGTGGACGGGTTTGCTAGTAAAACTGGTCAGTAATCATGCTACATGTGATGAAAACCAGAATGTCTCTTGCCCGTTCACGTGGGTTTTTAGCCGGGACAAACTGCAGGTGTTCCAGTATTCATCAGTCATTAAGCGCTTAACTATAGGTTTTAAGTTTTACTAACGTTTATTTTATTTTAAACTTTGCTATGCTCTCTTATTTTCCATTTCCGGCCAGAATAAGAGCGAGCAGGATTTTTTATGCTAATGAGTTTGCAAACTGTAAAAGGTATTTAAAAAGTGGCTTTTCGCCAAGAGAGCGAGTTCTTCCTTTATCCCAGAACTTAGTTCTGGCTGATATCATAGGCGTATTGTAGTATTTGCATCTAGCTCACTACTTACACTGATGCCCAAAAGTTAAGCATAATTGATAATTATGTGAATAAAGAAGGAACTGTAAATCAGAATGGCGGGAAACGTGATATGCGAGTGTAAAATGGTTATAAAATAAGGAAGCTAATCAAAAGAACGATAATAATTAATTTTATTATCCAAAGTAATAGTTTGAAAGAAAACTGAGAATAGCAAGGGTTCACACTTTAAAGAAAAAATGAAAGAAAACATTAAATAAATTACTGATGCTGCAGTTTAATAAGGCGTGTGGTCACCTCTGACAGCCAGGCACGTTGCACAGCGATTTACCATACTTGCTATGAGATGATGAATGAGTTGTGGGCTCAACGGTTCCAAGCTTCTTGGAGAGTTCTCCTCAGTTCTGTAACGGAACTTGGTGGGTGCGAAAGGGCTGTAATTTGTCTCCCGAGCATATCTCATACATGCTAGATAAGATTTAAATCAGGGGAGTTCGCAGACCACGACATGCGCTGGATGTTTTCCGTTTCAAGGAAGTCATCAACCAGTACCGCTCGGTGACATGGCGCATTATCATCCATGAATATGAAGTCAGGACCGACAGCACCTCGAAACAAGCGAACATAAGGCTCAAGAACTTCGTCTCTGTATCTTTGACCAGTCACAGACCCTGTGTCAAAGAAATGGAGGTCTGTGCGGCTGTCCATCATGATGCCTACTAACCTTGATGGAAAATGATGTCTTTCCGATATGTTTCTTGGTTCAAAACGTGTTTTACGTTCTCTCCATATCGTTACCCGACGAGAATCAGTACTCAGACTAAACCGGGACTCGTTACTGAACATCACATTGGCCCACTCTCCCACACTCCAATGTTGATGTTTCAAACTCCAGTTCAAACGAGCGCGTTTCTGCGCAGACGTGAGGGGAATGCAAACTGCTGATCTTCTGGCATACAGGCTAGCATGATTGAGTCTCCTGTAAAGAATTTGTCTCGAAATTCGTATTCCTGTGGCGACTGTGAGCGCCGAACCCAGTGCTTTGGCATTACTGCCCCTCTGACGTCGCACACTTATTACCAGATATCGGTCTTGGCGAGGGGTTGTGACTCTTGGTCGACCTGATACTGGTCGTCGGGTAACATCTCCCGTTCTTTGAAACCTCTGCCACAGACTGGATCACAGACTGGTTCACATTCAGAATTCGAGACACTTCGGTTTGTGATCGTCCGGATTTCAGCATTCCAACGATTCTTCCTTTCGCAAACATCTCCAATTGGCGTCTTTGTGCCATCATTCACCTTATTTGATGGTTAACAACGTTCTTTCGCACAGCAGTTGCCCGAAACTTGTCTGAACTGCCTATGCTGCGTGAATCGGTTTCTCTGCGTTTCGACATGCGCAGGTGTTTCGCGCAACACGTAGTCGACTGAAAAGTTTTGCATAAACCCAATTTTTCTTCTTCACCCAATTAATATCCGCAAGAAATTTGGAATAATTTGACGAATATTTACTCCATATTTTTCGTATTTTACAATTTATGCTTAACTTTTGGACACCAGTGTACGTAGGCTGAAAAGGCCAATCTTCTCGTTAATAGTCTCTGTAATGCAATTAGGTTTAATTCTTATTTAGTTAAGTTAGCTATTAACTGAATATTTTTTAATTTCTACGTTTTAGACCAAACGTGTTGGTCTCTGTATCCCGAAGCGGAGCGCCTGTACGTGTGAGAAATAAAGGGTAAATTTAACACTTCTTAATTTGTGTTGTCTATTCCACGCATACAGAAACATAGCTTGAGTTAGCTCCTTGTTCCCACTCAAGACTGCATTGATGTTTCTTAAGTAAATTACAAGGAAATGTAGTCCTGACAAAATGATCCTACATGTACAGCTTACTAACTGAATTTCTATGTAGGCACCGCATATGCCAATTTTTAATGATTATCTCTAAGGAAGATATATTTCTTATTTAATTTCATTATAAAATAATATAGTTAGACCATTTAAGGTTTTTCAATCAACTTTATTCACCGTATAAGGCTCATGCATTGGAGTTCTCTTATATGCGTTCCATTACTACTTTTTGTAAAACACTTTAGGGAGTTTAAGATCCACTTGTATTGAGAACGTTTTATATCCAGGCTAACAAGATAACTACATATATTTCATGCAGTAAAATACTAGCAGTTAATAACCCTTAAGCAACTGATAGTGGTAATTTACCATGACACTGCGAAAATCATTTAATCATTTAATGCGTTTTAAAATACTTCAGACAGGTTTGTTCACAATTTCCTTTATAAGATCCTTAGCAAAGAGATTATTTTAGGTTTTCAATTTGGTAGTTTTACACCAATTATCTCCTTATAAATTAATTAAGCATTTTTCACAGCTGGAATTAACAACAGCTACGAAGCTCATTGAAGTAAGAAGTTAGAAACTTCTATAGTGATACATTAGCTCTCTAAACATTCAAACCATCGCGAGCAATACATGTTAAAATATAGAGACAATACTAGAAACAGCTCATAGGCAAATGCGTATTAGTCTCATGAGAGGCAAACCCGACAGCATATATATCATCATTACTTGAGCTGCCCAAAACGGAATCTAAACTGCCTAGAACTAGAAATTAATTCCAGCCAGCAAATTAGAGTTGGGATTATGAGGGCGCCAGGGTAAGTAAAAAAAGTTTCCGTGACTGCAGTATTTACATCTAATATTTTGCTTGATTAAGAATTTGCATTGCAAGTGAATTGGCTTAAGTGACAAAAGCTGTAATCTGTCATGTTGCTCGTTAATTGTGCAGATGGAGAAATTAGTCATTTGGGAAACTGTAGTAAAAGCAGGAAATGCAGAAAAGTAGTAATTTTTTTGGGGTGTTAAATAGGACAATAATTTTTTAATGCAACGAAAATGGTTCGTCCTTAAATGTAATTTGAATTCAAATAAAAATGCAGAGTAAATGATATTTAAATACCATTAAGGTATATGTACTTCTTTCCTAATTAACTCATAGTAAACTGTTTAGGATAAAAAAAACGCTAACATGTTTTTAGTCTTAAGAATTCATATTTAATTTAGCAGCAGGTTGGAAAGGTGAATGAAATTAAAGGTGGAACGAATCTTAGATTATTTTCGAGTACGAATTATGACAAATCTCTAATCTTTCAAACAAAAGCATTAAGAAAAATCAAATAAAAATGTTTTATTAATGCCAAAAAAAAATAATTAAAAGGAGATTACAAAATCTGCGTTCAGTGAAAGATAAATTTAAGAATGTGTTTTTAAAATACTTTTATTTATTAAGAAAATACAAAGGAAACTTAAAGATATAATTAAAATACTGAATTTAATAAAATTTTAAAATACCTGAGATACTGTCCAAGCTCAGACATTCAATTTCTAAGCAATATGAACCTCATGCATGGGCTTACCTGTAGATATGTGATGAAATAGCTAGACACTGGTAGTTGGGTTCAGGTTCTAAGCCCAGGGATAGGTATTGGCCTAATGATATTCGTGTTTGTATATTGAAAGCAAACCACCTTCCCTTAGAAAGTCCTCAACGAAGACATTCCACCACTTAGATAGCTTTCGTGTGTTCTAAATAATCTGAATATTCCAATACTGTGACAGTTTGGAAGAAAATAGAGGATTGACAGCTAGATATCTATGCCTAACGTGATAATAAATATTCGGCAATTTCCGGGAAAGTGAAGCACATATATTTCTCTAAAATCATGGCTATGGGGCACAATGAAATAATGTGGCTGTCAGAGCCATCGCGGTGAGTTGCCGGTGATCCTTGTGTTATTGGTTAGGTTAGGCTATTCGAATATGGCAAAGTATTAGAGGACTATTTGCCTAGAGAAAGGAATGCGTTTTTAAGGAAAAATGTCTTGTATTCATGTTAAACCTGGTGAACAGAAAAGCAATCATATAGCAGTTCGAACATGAGTTAGAATGCTGGTGTAACTACCAATATTCAGTAGTCATAACCACTCGGCCACTAGCAGGATTCTTGTATAATTGCATTTGCAAAGACTCGCGCGCTTTTTTAAATGATAGTTTCTATAGAAATGAATAAAACTGATCTTTTCAAAGTCTTGAATTCAAAATGTTAAAAAAAGAAAGTCGGTATCCGAAGATCTGAATGAAGGAAAAAGGGCAAATATTCCATTTTTGTAGGTTGAATCTTCGTTATTCGTGGAAGTGCAGGATTTGAATATCTCAAGCCTCATTAAAAATGCATTCGTCCGGAAAATAACAACAATTAGTACTACACTCGTAAAATATTTTCTAAATAATTAAAATTTTCTATCTGTATAATTTTCCATCCGCTAGAAATTCTTGATGCATGTAAGAATCGTTTATTAACTCATTTTAGAGTACAATACGTTTTACAAACTGTAAAGATTCTCAGTCCCAATGCAGTCAGCTTTATTCGTAGAATATTCGAGTAGAATTTACTGTCATTTACTTGTACTTAATCTGAGAAAATCGTAATCTTTCTTTTAGTACCAAGACTGCTGAATTCGCTTCCTTTAACTCAAGTTCTAGAAATCCGCTCTCTTATTTTGTACCAGTTTGGTTGGAGTTACAGTACTTATAGTATTTTTGCTATTTTCTGTTCTTTTACACATTAAAATTATTTACGTAGAAGTACGTATTAAATCTTTTTACAAATAACAATTGGTTTATTCATGTAAGTCTGAAAATATTTATTTTCAAAATAAGTGATTGCAGATCTGTAATTCTTTAGACTATATATTTTCCTTTGTAGCAATAATAGGAAAAGAAATCTTTGCATAAGTTGTTTTTTAGAGTTTTATCAGAAAGGGAATTATCAGAACTGTAATAGTTTGGTACCACTTCAGTTCAGATAAGCAAAAATTCAGATTCAAATTTAACTCAAAATTTAAGGTAGTTGAAAATTCGACCTACATTGACTCGGATAGTCTCGGAAGTCTTTGGGGATTATAATAACATTTGCCTCTTCCCAGATTTTAAAAAAGAAAATTATCCTTTTATGTAAAATTCCGGTTAACTTAATTTAATTGCTGAGTATTAATATCTTTTTTTTTGCTCTTGCTTATTTATTAAAGGTGTATTTTCTTTCTGGAGATGTTCTTGAACTGTATTCTGGCATCTTTCTTTTTTCTTTCCTTTTCTCTTTCTTTAAATACACTTCAAAGTTGACTAAACATTTAAAAGTAATTAGAGTAATTTCTGAAAATGAATGCTAATCCTAACAAATGCCTTCATTTTTATTGTTTCTTTATTCGTTTTAATGTGAAGCTAAGACCACAATATTAAAATTTAACTTCCAGGATTATACGCCTCGACATTAGCATCCATATGCATATTTTAACGTCCAGGATAGAATCCATATGCATCGATAACATCCAGTCATAAGCCTTAAAACATCTGATCATAAGCCTCAAAACATCCTATCATAAGCATCGATATTAACGTCTTTACTTATTTCATTTTTCATAATAAGTTAGATTCTTCTCACTCCTCGACGTATACCCCATTATGTATTGCTAATATTCATCAACAAACTAGTCACTTCGATTAATATTTAAAGCCTATCATATATCTTCTAACTATTCGGAGGCCGCCCAACCGAGATAGTGATTAATGACGCTGACTGCCATACCGAAGGGCCCGGGTTCGAATCCCGTAGAAAATATAAATGCTTGTAAATGTAGAGTGTTTGTGCTACATGGAGTCACTCTATATGTGCAGCCAGTCGAAAGTTCTCTAGAGAGAGATTCAAGATTTTGATATGGTAGGGGAAGAGGGGAGGGAGATCCTCGGATCCGCCCTTCCCCAGGGAGCTCTCCTTCTAAACAGGAAGTGGAATTGAACAAAGTCGTACTGTCACCTGTATGGTGCTCAAGGTTCTGCCAACGAAAGTCGCAGTGTTGCACTCCAAACCCCGATGAATTTCGTTTCCTTGTTCTAATGTTACTGTCAGACTGAGATAGGTCACTACAAATAAGTGTTCCAACTCGTGGTTTGACTTTAGGTATTTTGATAACTAAGTGGACAGTTCAAAAAATATGACTTCAGATAATCAACGTTGTGCGATAGTAACATTGTATTTTAAGAATCGATATTGAAATTTATATAAGTTATCAAATCTACATAACAAAATATTAATATCAAGCATCTGAGTTTCTCTAGATTATTTCGCGAAAACATAAAAGTTGTTTTATCAGTAAAAGTATCCATAGCACATTCACAAAACTGTTCTTAAACACATATATGGAAGACTGATGAGATTTTAGTTAGAATATACCATGATCGTTTGCAGCCGTTCTCTTTCAAAAGGAACATTAATCTCCAACTAGTTGTGAAACACAGTGTAACAAAAATGTTTCAAGCTCCTATATGGAAATATAATGATCGACTGATTTTTTTAAGATTGTTTTAACTTATACTGTAAAACATTGTGTATTTCGAAGGGGATTAATGCAAGTTCTTATGATATTTGATGAAAGAAATTAACGCCGAGGCTTATAATGTTTATTGGATTTATCAGGGTCATAGAAAATTTAAAACTTTAAATGTAAATAATGCAATCAAAAAGTTGGACTAGATGCAGTGCAAGCAAATATTTAATCGGTTTTTAAAATGAAACAAATAAAAATGTATACAATTTTAATACATAACGTATTTACAAGACTTGCAGAAAATGAATATTTTTTTTCTTTTAAAATCTTGAAATTTTTTTGTCTAGTTAAATTAGTTTTTTATAAATAACACACACCTACATGGCTTAATCTCAATTTTTTTGTATTTTTCGAAAACTTTATTTTAATTATTTTTTATATCAATGTTTTTATTTATTTTATTATAATTGTTTTCATTATAACTGCTCGCATATTTAATGGTAATTGAGGTATCAGACAAGGGATTCATAATTTTTTTCTTGCATCAACATCTTTCAAAGGAATGTATTTCTTCATCAACAAACCTACATTTTTCAGCAAAACACACAACAGAATCATATTACGAATAGCGGTATATAAATAATTTAAGGTTTTAAGGAATAATACATAACAAGAATAGATTAAGATTATGAACAAAATTTTGAAAAATAAATGGCTTACTAGATTTATGTTTAATTATTTCTTGTATTATTTTTAATATTAACGAATTTTCAGAAACAAAATCATATATTCTAATGGTACAAAATTTCGATGTTAATAAACGTGCTGGCTACGCTTGATATAAATTCCTGCATTTTTTTTAAATTTGGCATAAAATATCTTAATTTAAATTTTAATTATGAAATGTTATATTAAAAATAACTAATTATATTAAAATATTATATATAACTAATTATATTATAACTATATTTTAACTAATTATTATTTTAATAATAAAATTAAAAAATAAAATTAAAAATATGCAAAGAGTTTCTATTTTAGTTGTTTTCTATTTTAGTTTTATCTTCTTACATTGTTACTTGAGCACAGGTTCGTAAGACATAGACTGCACACAGAACTGATAATAGCTTGATAAAATGAAGCTTACCAAAAGTAATACTTCGCAGTTTTGGAACATTCCACAAAAATAGTCATACAGCTCTTTACAGTATCACAGAGTACAATCACTAGTTACACTTCAAACTACTAAGAATATCATACACAACGCAATCTAAAGTGCATCCAAAGAGCGAAGCTAACCCGGAGTATCTCAGTGCTACAAACTCATGCCATGCTGAACCAACAACTAACTGACAGCGTATGCTCTCATCGATCATATATAGTTTTCATGTGGCCGCCGAGATATTCTTAGTACTTTCTTCTTCTCGAAATTTCTGGAAGGCATATGAGGGCCGAATACGGATACTCTTACACAGAGCATCAATTACAGTTATTGAGTTACAACATTCATTAGACTTATACAGGGGCCGGAACAAAATGTCGCCAAATGGTCGACAGGTTTGGCGACTTTTGACTATATCTTGTGAAATTAGCGAGATAGCCTTTAGTTAATGTTAAATAGATTTGCGCGTCTGTTCTTACCTTTCCAGCAGAGCAACGCTAGATTTTCATGTTACCATCGCTAGATTTTTCACGCTGTATTATATAGAAAAATACAACACTTTCACATAAAAATTGCACTAAAACCATCTATTCATGAGCAAAATTCGTAAAATTTTTTGGTTGTGCTATTTTTATGTTCTCGTGTTCTACACTTTTATATTGTAATAATTGAAAACGTAGTATATATATTATTACGTGCCAACGGGTTTGTTATATATTGAATACACAAGTCGTAAAAAGTTAACAAAAATTTATTCTTTCCACAAGAAATAAATTAAAATGCTGAAATATTTCTTCACAGATATTCGCACAATATCTCAAACGTTTAGCAAAAACTCAGTTCAAAACAGATAAAATAATTCTATCTCACAGCGAAATCGCTACAATCAATAGCAGCATTAAGTAAACAAACAGCAATTCGCTTTTTACAACTACAACTACAACAGCAGCAACAACAACTGAGATGAGGTGTTTCAATTCGGCTTCTAGAAGCTTTTTAATTATCAATAGAACAATCTCGATTTTTCTAGATTTTTCTGGATGGCAACAGTAATTACGAGATATTTATTTATTAAGCATTAAATGCACGCCCTCTTTTATTTTTATTTTTATTTATTTTTTTTTTCTTCAAAAACCGTCTGCGTTGCACGGGGAAATAAAAAGAAATTTTAATTACAATTCTAAATAAATAGCCAAATAAATGTGAA
>KK116018.1:543613-582609 GCA_000611955.2 Stegodyphus mimosarum
GTTTTCTCTTTGCCTCCCCCCCAAACGACTGCGAGACGAAATCCCCTATTTCAAATTGATGTACAGTTTAATTTGAAAATTTTCTTAGAAATCATCTTTTCATATGAACAGTAAATTTTAAGCTGTCTAAAGCTACCGGTATAAATAGTTTGACTTAAAAATTAGAACTGTGCTTGGCATTTTGTAGTTCAGCTTTTTTTTAATATTCAGTTTTAACTGTCTACAGTATAAATTATATTGTATTTTCCCCTTGCTTATTTTCTCTTTGCCTACCCCCGAACAACTGCAAGACGAATTCCCATAATTCAAATTGCTGTACATTTTCATTTAAAAGTATTCTTAGAAATCGTCTTCGGATAGGAACAGTAAATTTTAAATCTATCTAAAGCTATCTGTGTAAGTATTTTAACTTGAAAACTAAGACTGTTCTTTGCATTTTGAAATTCAGCTTTCTTTTAAAAGACTCAGAAATTAAGCAGCAGATGTGCTTATATTGCTTCAAATTACTTAACAACCATGGCATAAATATCCGCAAATTGCCTTAATTGGATCCATAATTTGTCGTAGATGCAGCAGTTCTTCGAGTGTTAAAGTTAAACAAGTAATTTAAAACACAAAGCAGAAGCACAGGCACATTTAGCTAAGCATCAGCTTACAGCAGGGTAAGCATTATCAACATTTTAAAATGGACGAACTCAGCATAAAATGGAGACGTTTATAACCGCAGTTTACTAAATCTTAAAATTACCTTTTCCGTAACTGCAGACTTTAAGCTGTAAGAAAGAGATTGCCATTTTCTCAAGCAAAAAAAAAAAAAATACTTTGTGAAATTTAACGTTCATTTTAAGTGTTTTAAACATAAGATATCAAAGAATTGTTGAATATTTTTGTTTGTAGAGTCTGATAATAGTTTCGTTATACATTGTACACTTCAAGTTCACACTATTACAAGTTCATTTATTAGAAAAATGCAAGGCAAACCTAATTTTTATTTTATGCATAATATTTTCCTACATATTGAAAATAAAGATTAAAAGTTATTTTTAAGAATTTTCAAACATAGTTCAATTCTAATCTCCCCAGAATAGTTTAGGCATCAAAATGCATACATTTCCTGCTTCCAATTTATAAATATATTTTCATATTTTAAGCAGGAAAACGAAGTTTCTTTATTAATAAGTTTTACGTCATTTATTAAAATGCTGTTTTGATTAAGACTGTACATACAAATCTCAGCTTCTTAACTCTTTCTCATGGGAGTCATAGGAGGGGACGAAATCTCTTCCCTTCAAACATCTAAAACGCCCGTTTTTGCGAATTTCTTTGGAATGGATTTCCTTCCCCTCCTACCAAGTAGAATGATACAGTGTTAACAATAACCTACTTAAGTGATGTTATCATTTCTCTCTTGGGGATCTTTGTGCGGTTTCAGCCATTGTGTACAGTTTCCCATTAGGACAGAATTGCAAGAACTAGCATCAATAGCTAAACATTGACGCTAATCAAAGGAGAGGACAGTCGCTCCAAAAGAATGATTGCTATGCCATTTAGCAGCTCCCTAAACCAGTGAGTCATGCTTAACGTGTTGGGGAAAGCACCAGGTAGAAAATGGCCACAGGCGTTCGGGTGACTTCGCTGTAAAAGAGTTACTGTTGTTATTATCGTGTCTGTATTACATGGAAGAATGGTTGTCAGGGCCTACTCCAAAAAGAGGTTGGACTTCTACTTTCCAACTTAGATCTGAGAGAGAGCATTCAGGGAGTGCTCCCCTTCCCTCACACCATACCCCCCTGTCGCAGAGACATTATACATTTACAAATAACCATGTCTTCTCCAGGATTCAAACCCGGGTCCTTCGGTACCGTAGCAGGCCCCCTAGCCACTATACCCTCTGCGTGACTGTAAAAGATATAATAATATCATATAATTTGATTAAACTAATATATTTGTTTAAGACACTCTTCAAACGTCTCTGCTATGTTATACCTTCTCACTACTGAAATATTTGTGTGGAAGCCAAGCAATGTGAATGAAATTGTTTAATGGTGGAAGAGTCCTACATTAAAAAGACTAGTGGAAACACCATTCTTATGAACCTAACGATAGGAATAATTACAATTAACCGATGTAATGCGTTATCTTATTTTCAGGGAAATAAATATGTAAAGTGACATCATAAGGGAGCGGCATATTTCTGCTGTAGTGTAAATGTAGTTGAAGCATGATTAAACCATTTCATTCGATGTAGCATTTTGTATAATGGGCATTTGAGCAAAAATATTTGATTGTAATGATGTAATCAGAAACATGTTCCTGTCATATAATTAATTTATTGTCAATGTTTCACATACACTGATTCTGGTGCTTGCTCTTATCAAGATGGTTCTAGAGATAAACGAATTCAGAATAACGCTACTCCCAGCCTAATGCATGCACAGTAAGAAGAATTTTCTCAGTGATTTAAGGAAATGATAGTAGCACAGGATGAAATTTGTATGCTCCGAAGTAACCAGGTGACTGTGTAATAAGTGTTTACGTTTTTACGCTACAATTTACAAAAACATTTGCTGGAACGCTACATTCTCCTAAAAACATTTTGGATATGCAGATTTCTTTCTTCTTATATAAGACAAGAGACGATGAAAAAATCTTATGCCTGCATGATATATACATGATTCTTTTCTCTCTTTTTAAGACATCTTATTAGAACTCCTGTAAAATTGGGAACCACAAGTCTTGGGTTGAAAGAATACCAATTGCTGTAGGCCATCTCTTAAATATTTGCATAAGAAAGAAATGTTGTGAGGTTGGCCTGTTTGGTGCTAAAATAACAATTATTTTTTAATCTCTTCCTACAGAACAGTATTTAAATAAATAAATATTTATTTTGGTGAAGGGAGAAGTTTTAATCATTTTTCATGGCAAAAGTTTTAATAAGTTTTCATGAAGCAGTTTAAAAGCATCTTAAAGATTATATACTAAGTAAATGCAGATGTGAAATGTGTGCTCGCAACAGTTTGTATGAATCAATTTGAGCAAAACGCGAATTGTTATTGCATCACACGTCCTCTCCTGGAAAATTTATATTCTTTGGAAGGAATTTATTTCTTTTTATGATTTAGCAACTCTTGCAAAATTTCCTCTATTACAAAAGCAGTTTCCTTTCAGCAAGATCAAATTTATGTATGATGTTTATTTTCAATGGATAATGATGTCAAACAGTCTTGTCTTGACTAATCAGGTGCATGATACATGTGCTAATACTAAATGCAGTTTAATAAAAGTGTCCTAGTTCCGTAAACATTGGTGCGGTTGATATGTAATAATATAAAGAGCATCGAATTACGTCAATAATTGGGGTGAAATTGACTCGACGCTGAATACTGTTTGAAAATATTAAATATATTCTAATTCTCGAAATTGCAAATGGGAGCTCTTAAAAATCATAGTGTTTCTCATAGCTATTATTATTTATTATTGAAACAGTTTAATATTCAAGTAAAAGTGTGAAGGTTAATTATTGGAAATAGAAATTCACAATTTGTAATCACAAGTCAAATACTGGGAAAGAGAGTTATTATTTGAAAAGGAAATTGGTAGCGATATAAACTCTATATCTAAATAAATTATGTCTGTAGTTTTAATGTAACGAACATTGAGTGAAACAGTTATAGAAAAGAACTGAATATAAATCTAAAAAACATGCATCTTAAGAATTTAATTGTAAACTTAAGACGGTAAGAATAAATTTAAGAAATAAACTTGTAACCAATGTCTTGTTGCATAGTAAAGAGAGAAAAAATTGCTAGCCTTATAGATTTAACAGCAATTCCACAAATACTTAAAAGAACAATAACCTTTTCACACCTTAAAAGTTCCGGAACATCTTACAAAGAAATTTATCAATCGTAAACTTTCCCAAGATGGAAAAATGTTTGATCTCATTACCAATAGACTCCCAGCTTAAATCTATTCAGTTTCAGTCCCCCAAAAGACTGTAAATTGCCTAATCCTTTGATTGATAGCTGTCTTAATACACACACTGGTCAATGAATTAGAAACCCTCGAGATTTTCATTTGAATGCGTGCTAGAGAAGAACTATGCATTGTTTTTATGACGTGGTTTTCACATGGTTAGAATGCTAGTATAAGTAAGGTGTAAGAGTGTTTTTCACGATGAATGAAGTAAAATGGGAAAAGCTACAGATATTTCACAATTTGGAAAGGGCTTACTGTTGGTACCCGTTTGGCAAGGGCCTCTATTTCGAAGATAGCAGATCTCACTGGGTTCTCAAAATCATTCCTATCAAAGATTTTCAAAAGTTGGAATCAGAACTCACAGTCCTTCTATAGAAGACGTAACTGCAGTTCGAGCACAGTTTCCCAAGAAAGTGATTGGCGTCATCTCAGACGAACAGAAAGGGGATTCTACTGTGCTTCAACTGACACAGATCGTCAACCAAGGTTCTTCCCAACAGATTTCAGCTCGAACCATGCGCAGAGAATTGCAGAGGATAGGAATGCATAGTCGGGTGTCTGTGAGAAAAACTTTCATTTCTGCTCGACATACAAGAATTCGTTTGCAGTGGTGTTGGGAAAGAAGACACTGGACATTTGAGGACTGGAAACTGCTAATGTGGTCGGGTGAATCAAGCTTTACGTTATTTTTGTTTTACCGCTTTACCTTTTTGCTTTAGCGCTTGACCTTACCGCTTTGCCTCTTTACTTTACCGCTTTACGAATCTTGCTTTACCTTATTGACCAGTGTATGTAGCAGTAAAAATGAAAAACTATACAACAAATATTCATATACGCTGCTGCTTCTTGTCTGATAGTAAGTTACCTGCATTTTTGAAAAAAGCGACTTGTTTTAGAAAAAAAAGAGAACAAAACGCCAATTAATTAAATATTAACTATTCAATTTGAATTAAAATAAATTTCTTAAACTTAAATTATGTACCAAAATATCATATAGGTATTTACAATGATTTATAATATCCGAATGACATCTTATTACACCAGAAAAACATTGGACAAAAAATGCACATATATAAAAAAGTTTAAAGGTAAAATATAACTACATTTTATTATGATATAAATCGCTTGCTATGAAAGCGTTTTGTATAGAAAGTCTGTTCAAAAGAGTGAAATAAATTCAGTATTTAACAAAATATATATCTTCCATCTTACAAAGTAGGATACTCGCGTACATAACCATAATGCTTTACTATTCTGGATAAAAATTGCGACAGCAGCTTTGTTTCGAGTGAAACAGGACTCAGTCAGAGCATATGCTCTGCTTTTGTATTGTATACTTCTGAGTAGAAGTTATGAAATTATCAGAAAAGAATCCAAATTAGTTCTGAAACCTTTTGCCACTTTTTACATCAAAATCTGCTTTAGTTACAACAGTGCACTTTTACAACTTTGATGTGGACCTACTGCAATGCGTATTGGCTAAAACTACGTTACATTTCTATATGGTATAATAGTTTTGTTTTAGTAGAGAGAAGTTTTAAATTTATGATGTTCGCAAAACTAATGATGCTTCTCCTTTTCAAATGTGCTTTTACTTGGATCTCCGTGGAAAAACATTTGCGATACAGAAAATATACGTGTTTTCTTCCACGGACAATCTTGGCAATTTTCGTAAGTTTATTTTTGATATTGATACATTCAGCTCTAAATGCGTTGTGGAAAGGGAAAAGGGAAAATACATTATGGAAAGGGGTATTTAAAAGTTCTTTTTTCACGGACAATATTGGCAATTTTTGAAAGTTTATTTTATACATTAAGCTCTAAATATGTTGGTGGAAAAGGAAATGTTGTTTAGTGCATTATTACATAGATCTTTTTGTGAATCGTCATTCGCAAACAGACATTGACATTAATGAAATATATTTCTTTCTTTACCATCATTTGTTATTATACTTAAAATGTATAGCATTTTCTTTTTGATTAATTAAATTTCTACATCTTAGCTTAAACTAAATACTTAAACTAAATAAACTAATTTTAAATATTTCGTATTCACAATGTTTTAAGATATTAATGACAACAAAGATAGCGAGCATTTCTTATGCTTTTCGAATGCTATGAACTTAAGCTGCTGAATTTACGTGAGTGGAAAGACAGTGGTACTTAGTCACGTACAAAACGTAGCTGAAGATAAACGTAAAATGTTTTTCATTCATTTTTTTTCTTCCCTTTCGGCTGCAATTCTTTATAGGTGGTATTTTCTGGCTCTCCAGTTATTTATTTACGGCATCTTCCTTTTCTTCGAGCACGAATGAAATCTGATTTTCGGTGGTATTCTTCCATCTTGCAAAAAAGTATTAAAAAAAGGAAACTAGAGTTCCACAGGCATTGTTTGATATCAAGAAGGAAACTGACCTAAGACTGACGTACAGATCGCTTTCTTCCCTTTGTATTGCAAGATTATGTCATTTTTTTTTCCGTAATATTTTATTTTATTGTTACAATTTCCTGTTTCTAACAAGAAAGAAGTTTACGTATTTATTTATTTATAAGAGTGCGAATTAAGTGTTTTTCCTGTTGCTGAAGAATTAGAAAATAGTCTAAAAGAATATGAGTCCAATTCTGAATGGGTTTTTTTATTTTCTACTACAGGCGTTTTAAATGTAGAAATTTTCAGCAATCCCTTGTATAACTATAAGACACTGTCTCAATTAAGATAAAATAACATGCCGAACAAATATTAATTTAGAAGTCAAATAAGAAAAATCAGAGTTATATTTTCAAATCTTCACAGGACTAGTTTCGATGGTTTTTACGGAACCACCATTCTCAGCTGCTAAAGTGCAAATGGAGAGCTTTTGCAGCTGAGGATGATAGTTCGGTAAAACCAACGAAACTAGTCCTGTGAAAATTTGAAAATATAACTCTGATTTTTATTGTTTGACTTCTAAATTAATAACACTGTCTCAATCTTTCATAACAAAAATCTGATGTGGACACCACATGACTTCCTTGCACTGCCTGTTAAATTATACACATTTTTTGCTGTATTTCATTTAAACTTATTTCCTCGAATTTCATTAGAGATTTTTTTCTCACTCAATTACTTCAGTTCTCATTTCGCGGCAAGGCAAAAATGCATAGAAACTCAAAATCAAAATATCTTCATTAAATTGTTGAAAAATATACAAAGCCATAAAACACCAAATGCAATTAAAACAGTTTATTTTTTATATAATTAAAATTAGTTTCTTTGCAAAAATAAGCAGTTAGGCCAGTTGGCAAGAAAGCAGATTTTTCGGCGCACAAAATTGAATGTTCAGTTTTGGCTCCACTAGTCAAAAATACACTGAAAGTGCAAAAACTGACTTAATTCACTATTTTGCTAAGTTTCAGATGTAAACAAATAGGGTTGCTCTATTAGGCTTAGTCGCACTTAAACAACTTTTAAATTGCTGATAATTCTACAGCTATTGCACGAAGATTAACTACAGGCATAAAAACCTTAGCCGGTAGATAAAAATAACATAATGCAATCATTTTTAAAGCAAAAAGGTGCAATTTACGGACGGATAAGAATAAAAAGAAATGAGCTCCCTGATCCGAGTAACAGAGTGTATCTATATATTTATATATAGTTGTTACGTCCGATTGAAATCAAAATAGGCAGTCCACAACTACATATTATAATAGTCCTATATACAAAATTTCGGTGTTCTGAGGCTACTCGTTTTTGAATATACGTACATCTGTGCGTACATACACACGTACGTAGAGACATCACGGAAAAGAATCATTTCTAAATCCATTTTAATTCCATTTCAAAATCCGTTTTGGGTAAAGAGTCCTTTACACTGTCCTAACGCACAGATGTCACGCAAAAACAGTGTTAAATTCCATTCGATAGCTGTCAAAATGCATATTTTCGTTGAAATGTGATACCCGAAATTTTTGGTGATTACAATACTTTCTTTACTTCGTACAAGAAAGTAAAAAGAGAAGAATCTGTGAGTATATGATTTCATCGAACTGTGAAAGGACTGTAGCACCTACACATACGAAATTCTGAACACAAGGTGGTCTTGCACCCGAACATGTACACTTAAAAACACGAATTTTGGATTTTGAATATGTTTTCCCCCTTACTTTAAATCTATGAAATGGCAAAATAGCGTGTTTATATTTGAAAAAATATTATAGAAATCAAAGCGGATATTGTTTCGGAACGCACATTGTCATAAAGATACACGCGCTTTTTACTCCAAATATAAAAGATTAAAAAATAAAACTCTGAAGTAACAAAAATAACAGATTTTAAGAGGATTGTTTATAAGTCCACTTAGTGCGTAAAACAAAAGCTCACCTTATAAATGAGTTTAATTTATTTGCAATAATTTACGAACATTAACCCATTATCTTACTCTACCCGTTATCTTACATTTTTCAGTGCATAAAAACATATTATTAAGCTTAACAGTTAAATAAAGAAATCAAATATTATTGATATTTTTCTTTTCCTTTTATAAATCTGATTATAGAGAACACAGTTGCCTTTCAATAGCAGTCATCATATATACTATTTCTGCAATAAAATTCCTTCTTTTCTCTTTCTGTGCAACAAAATCAAATGAGTCTTTCTGAAACAAGATAGACAAAGATAGGAAAATATCATAAGCTATAGGACTGACTTTCTTTCTTTCCACATCACCGATAGCGAAGCAGCAGATCCACTGGAGCAGTTTGCATATCGGCCAGGTAGCCCCGCTGACTTAAAAACGTGGTCCATAGAGCACACTTTGATGAATATAAGACGGATTACAAAGACAAAACGTAATGATTACTTGCGAAATTTCAAATGAATTATTAGCACACCCAAAGCTAAAGTATAAAAAATACAATAATGCTGTAAAGGCGACACTTTTCCCAAAGGCTAGAACAAAGGAAACTTAATAGCGTGTCTTGCAATAAAATCCTGTTGACCGTACTATCTACATCAGTTTTCCGGTGTTATACTATTATGCATTTCTCCTGCCTTCTTAGCATGCCTTCGTGGTGTAGTGGTCAGCAGGCTCGGCGCGTAATCTAGAAGTCCGCGGCTCGAGTCCCGGCGAGGGCATTGCTCATTTTTCATGTGTTCTTCTTTTAAAAAATACCTAATGTCTCTATGGTGGCGCCCGAACTAAAAACGTTAGTAGACGATGATTCTCCACCACCGGGATTTGGTGTTCCCTAATCCACAGTCGCCCCTTAAAAGGGGGAGCACATAAGGTATTTCTCCCGCCTAAGAAGAAATCTTAGCTTGCCTTTGTGCCTCCCTCTTAGCTTGGCTTTGTGCTGTAGAGGTCAGCACGCTCGGCAGGTATTCGAGAGGTCCGTGGTTCGTGTCCCGACTAAAGCATTGCTCATTCTTCATGTCTCTTGCTTTGAAAAAAAATACCACCTAATGTCTCTACAATACATCTGTGTCCCAAACACTAGCCAGGTTTTCCTAAAACCTCTTTCATGAAAACATCTCTTCCCGGAATGATAACCCTGCATAAAATTAACACGAAGATATCCCTCTCTAGGGAAAAAAATCCTCAAATAAAGGATTTTTCTGAAGTAACCAACGATGCATTATTACAATTAGAAATGTAGGAATACTTTTGCTCGAAAATTAATCTTTATGTCTATGTACTGGTGTCATGTAACTAATTAGAGACCACAAACAAGACAAATAAATTGCGGGATATGAAACCTATTTTGAGACTCATAAATAAAGTTTAATGGATTACATACGATGCATACTGAACAAAAATGGAAAAGAAATTAGACGGGAAAAGATGCAAGATAGAATTTTTGGTTCGTTTTTCATAAATGCATGAAAAGTACACTTCGGACTTATTTCTTCAGTATTAGTCATTAAGAATAAATTCATTAATAATTTCCCTTAATTATATTTTCTTACCCTATCGTTTTCCTAATTAAATTCAATAAAATCAACTGTTGATTTTCAGAAGAAACGAAAAGTGAACAAAAGAAAGGGTATTTAAAACCTTTCTGTTTTCAATTACTCAATCATTTCAATGAATTATTTATTGAATACATAGATGTATTACGTTTTAATTCAAAGTATTTAAAATAACTCATATTTCTATAACATGAGTAGAAAGTAAAGAAAAAACAATATATTTCTGAAATTGTTGAATTGTTTAGATATATTTATGTTGTTCCATTTTATTTAAATAATACAAGTAATTTGATTTAACCCATCTATAGATGGATAGATAGGTAGATAAATAACTATTAAAAATAACTAGAACATAAAATAATAAACGCTACCGCTTAAGCAGCTTAGATTGAACATTTAATTAAAAAAATAATTGTTTTTACTAGAAAAAGATTATGTTACCCTGGAAAGTGGAAAAATTATTGTAAAAAAAATACTGATTTTGAAAGAGTAAGAAAAAATTATTTAGCAATTAAAGCAAAGTATTTTTCAAACTTATTTTTAAAATAAGCAATAAAATACTTTTCTTTTAAAAAAGCATCAATGATAAACTGAATTTAGTTATTCAATTAATGCTTCAGTCAGACTTGTCTAGGTGTAATTAAAACATCAAACAAGAATAGTTAAAGTGTTCTTCACAAATGTTTCGCCCTTCTTGATATCTTTACAACTTACAGCCAGTTTAAGCTTTTTAATAATAAAACTGAAAGATATCAAGAGGAAGTAAAATGCAAAGTATTTTTCAAAATCAAACACTTCTCTGCTTCTGAATTAGCTCTGCATTTTTCGCTAAAAATATTTTAAAACTGCCCCAGACCTTAATAAAATATTACATCAAAATTATTTCCAATTTAATTAAACATTTAATTTAATTAATCCACTTTAATTAATTATTTCCCATTATACAAAATTACCTTTCTGCGTCTTATTTACGATCAAATCAATTTACTGAAAACTAATTACTACATTAAGTTTATTAGAAAATTAGTTTTCTTAGTTATGTTTACGATCAAATTAACTTTAGTAAAATCTTCAGATTTAATCAGCATCTTTTCTTTACCCTCAATTATAAAGCAGTACTGTATTTTAAATATACTAAACTTTTAAGCAATTTTTTATTATCCAGTACATTTCAATTCCTAATGCACTGTGTTACTGAAATTTACCTGAAAATCTTCCTTATATTGATAAGCACAATGGTCATATAATTTAAACAGCATATGTGTATAGTCAAAAATCTAAAGCTGAGATAAAATGAAATTAGGAACCAGATTTAGATCAGTCTTGAAATTTAGTTAACTTGACAAAAAGTATATCCTCAACACAGTTCAAAAAGGAAGTAATTAATTTATTATTGAAACCAGCTATAAAATCAATCTTCTTACTACTATTTTTTAGAATGGAAAGCTTCTGTTTTTAAAAGTATCAAAAGTTAAACTTCTAAATTTCATAATTTATCTATTTTCCTCAACAGTACTTAAACTAGAAATACAATTCTTGAATTTAACCAGAACATTACCATTATCATGACTCACTTATTGCAGGTGAATTTTGACAATCTATTACTTACAGACTCACTAATTCGAGCGTTTCATATATTGTTAACAAGCCTTTCACCAAAAACAGTGCTTTCTGTCCTTACCGACTGAACCTCTATGCATTGCCTGAATTTCATAAATCTCCAGTTAAATTCAGATTTATTCCTACCGGTACTATAAAATACAAAAAGGCAAACGACTGCATTCTTGCTTTAAAAATTTGTGATATTATTTTTGCATTAGTTAATAAAGAGCACCTTTAAAACTGGATTATTGAAATCAATTAAATCTTGTTCTTTCTGCACTTAAAATATTCAAGTGAAAGAGATCAGCTCTTACAATTCTGAAAATTTATATTCCTGTCTCGAATTAATAGAAATTTAGAACAGTCTTTTAAATCTGCCTTTGCCTTTTTCTAAAATGCTGATTGTAATTAAATAAGATTATGTTGTATAGTCAAGTTGTGTGCTAACCTCGCAAAACTAATATTATAAAATTTTTTAAATTGTGCATTATTTCATAACTTTAGTTAAGTTTATTGTGCATTATCTTTCAACAAATAAACGGAATTCCAGTGGGGGCGATGCAAATTTTTAACCTATAATACTTTTCCAAAGGAATTTCATTTCTAAAAAATATCTTAATCAAGGCGATAAAATTACTTTACCAATAATTTAAGAATGTTGATATTATTGCCATAAATAATTTTGAAAAAAAAAGAAGCGCACAATAGCTATCCTTCAGGCGCTTACTCTTAATAAAACTAATATCACACAAATAAGAATCACCTATACAGATTTATATATTTTTTATTAAAAAAATTATACTTTATGACAAAAAAAGAGATTTCAATTTTAACACAATAAAATTAATTAATTGGAATTCCAACATTTCTGAAAAAAAGCGTTACATAACACAATTTGCAATCAATTTCTTAGAACTAAGACTGTTTTAGAGAAGTTAATTACCTTCAAGAAGAGGTATTATTTTTAGTCAATATCTTAATAAAAAATAAAATTCCAAAATATTCCATTAATCGTTCTTATAAAAAAGGGCATTAATGCAAAACTTAGTCTCTTTTTTGTTACGAAATGATTCAGTTATTCCAGATCCTAAACAGGAGAATAAAGCAGGATGGTAACTGAAATTAGAGATTTGTAAATATTGTAATTATTTCTCTTTTAAGAGTACAATGACTGTATAAATTATTATATTTCTTAACTTGTATTAAGATGGCTAAATATTCAGTTCATTAAATGCAATGAAGCCGAACTGCATGAAGACTTTATTTTTTAATCCAACTATTTTCGATTTTTGTAATGTTTTGCAAGAATATTTAAAATTCTTATTAAGCCATTTACCTGGCTTCCCCAAGCTTCTACATCACAGTCTGAAAATGCTCTCCGGAAAATGAAGAATCTTCTTATTTCATGTCGAATTTCTCACCAACGAATTATATTAAAGAACCTTGGCTTTAGTGTACATGTTATAGGTTAATGTCAAGGACACCGATCTTTCACTAAAGGTCATTTCTACACTCTTGCGCAATAATTTTAGACACATGGTAAATCCTTACGTCTCTTCCTACTACTAAGAGTTATTATTTAACTTTAATTCTGCATTGGCTTTTATTGGAATTGATGCATAAATAGCAATTTTAATTAGGTTTAAAATTTGACTTCACATTGAAATTCTTAAATTTTTGGCTAAATATGCGCAATTTTGTAAGATTTTAATTCCATTACATTATTTATAAATTTAATTTATGCAACCAAGACGCAGGATTCTAAAAAATTACCTTATTTTCCATTTCTAAATTATGTTGTTATATATATATAACATCGACGCTTTCTCTAAAAATATACTTTTATGAGTAAAATATAATTTTTTCATTGTAAATAAGAACACGTTTTGTTGATGATATTAATGTCAGGCCAGCTCTTCCCAATGCTTTCAAAATTTTAATATAATAGCAATTTGAATATAATAGTTTTTTGTTATTGTTTCCGTCAACATCTAGTACTACCTTTGTCTTTACATTGCTCAGTCCTTTGATCTTTCTGTACAATGTTTGTTCCTCTTCTCACTCCTGCAAAATTTGCTTTTCTTTCTCTTGAAATAAAGGGACATATATGAGATCTCTCTTGAAATTAAGAGAGTTGCATTCAAGGTCCATAACAATTTAAGACTGCTTTTTTGTTTAAGCATTTTACAACAGTCTTTTTTGACATATGAAACACTTTTTTTCCAACGCGGGCACATGCCTTTTCGACACTGCCCACTCCTAAGGCTGGAAGTTGTGGCCATTTTATTGTGGAGGCACCTAATAGGTGGCCACTACTACATCTTTGAAGGGATGGACTGTTAGAATCATGCCTTCTCCGAGACTACAACTCAGGCCCTTCCGTGTTGCAGTAGGCTCCCTTCCTCTACGACATCTAGGCGGCGATATATGAAAAATAAACAAGCTTGTAAGATCTGTCTCTGCTACTCCACATAAACTACTTCTAGATCCTACAATGAACCTGGCAAATTCTCGCACAGACGTGAATAAATAGCAGCAGAGAAGAAGGGTGGAAAGTAACCCTTTATTAATTCAAAGTTTAACAGAAAGACATGATCTTAGTGCGTTTACAAAACACCGTCAACTTGCGGCGGGAAACTTAAATGTAGACTATACTTTAAAATGAATCTAAAAAAGAAGAGTGCTGGATTAGCACGTTAATTTGCACCTTACAAGTTCACTTTAAGAAAACTAACAGGCGTGATGATAATCCCAAATGGCCAAGAGGCTTACTGGCGTAACCGCGGGATAGCAACGAAACGTACGCTGGCTAGGAAAAACACGCTGTGAATAAACTCAGAGTTTCCCAGTTTGAATATTCACTTCACTTAACTTTAAATTTACATCCTGGCAAGAAAATACAACAGGAAATTGAGAGGTTCAGGAAAGGTACCAAATGAAATCACCTGTTGTTGTTATTTGTTATGAAAAATAAGGGAAACCCTACAAGCTTCATTTATTATTCATCTGAAACGTAAATTTTTCATTTTCTGCAGTGCTTTTGACATTCGTGGGAGAAATAAGAGAATCTATCTTCTGGCCGTTGCATCGACTTGTATCCAGGAATTGTGCGAAACCTATGATTTTGCGGACCCGTTATGGAGAACAACACAATCAAAAATAAGCAGGATGAAAGAACTGTTGAAGAAAATATTTGTGGCACGTGCCGAAGACACAAATGATTTTATTATATGTAGTTCTTCTATCGAAAATATGCTAAATCTTCTTTCAAATACAGTATTTCAAGTTTCATTACGTGAACTTCTAAGCATAGCCTCACTGACAACTTAATTTACTATCCCAGGATCTTAGTTCTGTTATCAGAAACGCAACTTACTGTTTCACTAGCTGTGTGAAAGTCTCTCATTCTGTGTCGATTCTAATAAATCGCGAACTAAAGCACTACCAGAGTTTTGCAACTTAATTTGGCGTATATAGCTATAACCTACTAAATCCTGACACCATACGCACTATTAACTAAATCTGACCTTTTATGCAATTGTTTGGACTGGAAACACGAAAAAAAGGATTTCTAATACTTTTGTGGGAGAAATTAAACGAAATATACATTTCAAGTGAATCAGATATAAAATAACCGTAAAAACCTTCTTGACCTTCATGATCGTCAGAAATAGGGAAACAAACAACCCATGGTACTTAGCGTTAAATCTCAAAGTAATTTACCTTCGGCATCTAGCAACTTTCTTTCGACGTTCATGCAGATACGCAATGCCATAGCGATTAAATTCCGTGGAGGGTGTTTTGGATGCAAAGTAGTTTGTGAATGTGTGCCACAGGTCTACCTCAATATAAAAGGCGATCATTGTCCAATAAATGTAACAGGGGATAATATGCGATGCCAGGTCGAGGGACCACAGTATCCAGCATTCAGTTAAAACACTGAATAATATTATAGGTCTTCCTTGCCACATGTGGTTTCTCATTGTCACGGAGGCGCAGCACAACATTATGATTAACCAGTGGTGATTCCTTCTGTTACAATGCATGTTGTACCCGTTGCAACTGCTAAGCTTCAGTGATAATGATGTAGGCTGTTGATAGAAATTCTTATTGAACAACTTGATAACTAGTCCATCAGAACGACAGCGTGTCTTGTGTGGATGCAAAGGCTGTCCTGAGATATAAGGCACAAAGCCACGTGGTGAAAGCCAATGTCTGCTACTTTTGATGGCATCATAATGGAGCCACATTTCTTTTCTTGTAAGTACTTAACCATATTTTAGTGTGTTATGATTCTAAAACAGCAATGACAACACATGTTATCCCTAAATGTTCGTGCTTGGCTGTCGACAATGTTCGGATTACTCACTTGCTTACATTGTAAGTATTTATCATGTGGTCTAGGTAAAATTTTCTTGTTTCATAGAAAACCTGGAAACATTCAGCAAATTCACAGCACGTTTGACTGTATCCTCATCTCTGACTGCCTACTAAGAACATGCTAATCTTTTTTGGGAGCCAAATTTCATTATTGCAAATTTCGGTCTTGCGATATAACTTGTTTATTAATAACATATTTGCAGTGTAACGTTAGAACATACGGATGTTAACAACATAGTTTGCAATAATACAACCTTATTACTATTATCAATAATTTAATTTACTGCTTCAGGTTTTGTTTGAATCTCACACTAAGTGCAAAGTCAGATAATGGTGGAAACAAGCCCTGTAATTCGTGAAATTTTTGTTGCCTAACATGATGTATACATTTAGGACCAACTATAATTATGGTTCTGCTACACTATCACAGGTAGTAACTAAACCGGACCATGTTTGATATAGTTTGATTTCGAAACCAAGAGTGAAAGGTTATCAATATTTTGAAGGAAGAATTAAACGAAGTAAATCAAATTAATAATTCATCTACAGACATGGTTAATGAAGAAATATTAACATCTCACTTCATTGTAAACAAAGTTTCAAATTAATATTAAATCCTGTTTTGCAATTATATTACAAAATGGTACATACAACATCAAACTTTGTACCTATTTTCAAACTTTGTCATAATCATTTGAGAAATTCATAGTGCTTAATTTAACATTAAATTGCAATAAACGCATACTGTGAATAATCCCTCTTCCATCAGAACAATTTAAATTTCATCATAATCATTGACTGGTTCAAAGTTATTTGTCTAAGCTGACATAATAAATAATGTCGGAGAGTACATTAACTGCATTTATGCTCGCTGAGGGTTGTTCGGTATTTTAGACCATCATTTCTCACAATTAAATGACAGCCGTTATATTGGAATACGATGTCATCGTTTACTGAGTTGAAATAATGATGTATTGTGTTTGATCAATGCTTAAGTGGCAATATGTTCAATGTAAGATCAATACATGTGTGTGGAACAAATAGCGAATGATTTCCAATTTATTCAATAAATTGCATTAATAGGGCAATATATCATTCGATAGTGACAATTATGACCAAAATGCTTTTGAAATCTAACTTTTTTATTCATTATATAGATATGATCAAAATGCTTTTAAAATCTAACTTTTTTATTCATTATATAGGGATTAGTAAAACATTTATCCATCATGTGTTTACATGTATTTTGTTACATGATTGCTCAACGTACAGGGCATTTTCTATAATTTTCTCTCTCTCAATTCCCCTCCGGTAGGATTTTTAGGGTCTGACACATTTATAATGTAGCCTTTCTAAAACATTTCTTTAAATTTTACTGTAAAATAATATTTTCATGTAAAGGATTGCTTTTAGAGTTTACATTTCTAACTAAATGTGACACTGATAACATAAAAATTATCAGCTCATTTCTAACTATATGTAAATGTCATTGACGATTACATTTTTCAAAGATCGTTTAGAATATTTTCAAGCACAAAAATTCTAATAAAAAAATTATACTAACTGAACAGGGAACAAGTACTTTTATTTTAATTTATATCTCCTTCTTCCTGATAAAAATAAATTTTGTTAAAATTCTTTTTCTCTAATGCTGCAGACTTAAGTAGATCAGGAATGGGAATACTCGGTTAAAATATTTAATTAATAACAGGCAATATTGGTCGAAAATCTGTACAAAACTTACTTCATCTGGCTAAAGACTAGCAGAGGTCGAATAGATGCACATGATGATTGATGAAATTTCTATTCAGATTTAAATTTCCGCAGGCTCATTGTGTGAGCATTTTCATAGATTTATTCATGCAAAACATGAATACAAGAGGATTCCCTCTAAAAGCATCTCCATGAAATTATCTCTTCATTTTGGAAGTTTGCCTATAGCACATTGCAATGTTCAATAATCATGTCCAATGATTCGAGAAAGAATTCAATAAATAATCTGAAAGTGGATGTAACTAAATAATAATTAGCCCGCATATTAGTAATATATTTTAGCTCATCTTTTATACTCTAATTACTGATAAAAGCTCATTTTCTCTATGAAAATATATTAATAAGCTTATAAAGTACAAAAAAAACATATTTACCTAAAAAAAATTCGAAACTAAAAATTTAAATTTAAATTTATTTATTTATTTTTTATTCAATTTAAACTCAGCATTCCTCATTTTTCAAGAGCTTTTGTACCGTGCATTAACCGAATGCAATATATAGCAACTGCGTCTATGAAAGCGTGTTTTCAATTGAATTTTAAGACACCATTTTCAATTTAAGAAAGTACCTGATTCAACAGTGCCATTAGTTTAACAGCGGATTTCTTGGAATGACTTGAATCGCTTTCAGAAAAAACATTTTACACCCTTTTATCGTAATAAATGTAAACAATAGCACATAAGATTTTTAATAAAGTGGTTTTATTCAATATTACTTTAAGAAAACATGTACTCTGTGTTTATTTAGGTACATTGGTTAAAATTACTTTCAGAGTAATTCAACTAATGGGGGAAAATAATCCCCTGCTTTCGGTAAAGTGTTCGCCTAAATCTGGCGCGGGGAAGAGTAACCTACATTGAAAATCCTTATTCGCGATGGCAGAGTAAACTGTTTAAATGCTGGCGAACCATGCCAATGATATTTCTCATTGGATGAGAGAACGCACGCAATTAGGCTTAATCCTAGTACAATACATAAGCCGAGAAACTATTACAATCCTCGTTCAATTTACTGTAATGGAGCTTGGGAAGTGCATCAAATGTTACAAAGCATTTAGCTTTCAGCGTTGCATCACCATTATCACCCATTTGTTGTTTGAAAGTCGTGCTAGACCCAGCCTTATAAATTTTTAAGAGTTCCTCATTCGGAAGGCTATGTGGGTTACGGTAATTCTCGACTTCCTATCCAAGTGAAATGTTTTCACTGCTTCATTCTCTGTTTATTTCTTAACAGTACATTCTAGAAAGTCCAAAGAAGTACTTAAGCTGCATTTTCCAAACAAACATGCACTTGAGTCTCAGCTTTTGTTTCCTAAATGCTATCCAGAAGGAAATACTCCAAAATAAGATGAAATGAACCCCTTTAAATACATCCCATATAATTTTACCAACAAGCACAAAAGAATGCTAAGACCTTTCGTATTACTTTAATCAGGAAAAACTCAAATTGTTATGTAAGTTTTAGAATCCTGCAACCAGCAAATTTATGTGCCCATCGTAGTAATTCGCGTTGATAAGCAACTGTACATGTGGGATTTTTGTACAATTGCAAATATAAGAATTGTAGGAAATTACAGGAAACGTAAAACTGAAATGTTGTTCAACATGGTATTATAAAATTCAGAGATAACGCCCGTTTTCTTGAAAATGTCCATTTTTATTTTAAGAAAGATTGATTCCCGTGCTCCAGTAAAGGAAAGTTTCTTTAGAATTCATTTAGTACCAACTTAATTTTAGAATATTGTATCAGAAATCCTAATACATAATCAAAAAGTAAGCTTTCCTTCTATTATAAACTAACAAAATAACAAATATGTAATATACTGCTGTAGGCATGAATTTTGTTGATGACAGAAAGACATTTGTAACGCACCCGCAGATAGAAAGCTTTTCACATTTTTAAGGTGCATATGCGCTTAGGTATTTAAGATCATTTCGCTTTATTGCCACCATTGGTTGCTTTATCTACTGTTGGGATATTCTTGAGATTCTCGATTTCGGCAAAATTGTATTCTGATGAGGAACTTATAAAAGTTATAAGGTATTTCCTCCCTAATTTCTGGTGTAACAGTATCAACTTGGCGTGTATTTGAGAGGTGCAGTTTCGAGTCCGGGCGAGGACACTGCTTATTTTTCACATCTCTAGCATAAACAAAATCCCAATTACTCTACAATGGCGCCCGAAATAAAAGGTGGTGTATGATGAATCTTCTCCACCAGGATTTCGCGATTAGGTCCACTAATCCGCAGTCACCCTTTAAGAGGGGGAGTATATAAGGTATTTCCTCCCTCCTTTCTGTATGTCTTCGTGTTGTAAGAGTAGCACACTCGACGCGTACTCGAGAGGTCCTGGGTCGAGTCCCGGTAAGGGCATTTACCTTTTTTCATGACTCCTACTTTAAAAAAAAAAAAAAAAAAAAAAACTAGTGTCTCTACAAAATAATAATACCTTATATATAAGACTAGTACATATAATATGAGTATTATGATAACTATGATTAATTACAAGCTCGTTTACAGCGAATTTTTTCCTTGGTTATCGTAAATATTTGTGTATAGCGTACGATTAAAATTAAAATTCTTTTTTAATTTATGTAAAATATGAGTCGAAAGTTTAAAAGTAGCTTTTAAAGCAATTGTGACGAAAAATCTGAATATCTTTTTGTTAAGGTGTATGCGACTGATTCTCAAGCGAGTCTGTATGGTTTCAAAATATAAGCTGGAGCTAAAAAGAAAGATCTGCAGTATAAAACTTTAGCATCAAATTCCTAGCCCTAATATTTGAACTTTAAAAGTTTCTTTTACATTTTAAAATGAAGTACGCGAAATCATATTTCATTGATTGATTTATTTATGCGTTCAGTATAAGTTTAATACTTAGAATGTTTAGTTCATAATCACTTGTACGCGAAAAATAACAAAAATAAACTAACAGAGAGCTAACAGAGATGCGTTGAGCTCTCTGCGTGCAGTAAAATTGCAAATATTTTTATGACAATCCTAAAAATTTATAATCGGAAATAAAAAATAAAATAGCCTAAATATCCTGAAATATAAATAAAGTTTCCTATTGACACATACATTCTCATTCACAAAAATAATCGTATAAAAGATATATATATATATTATATATTTCAGTTATTCCAACACATCGTGGGTGAGTGGTGAGGCTATTCCATTACACGTTTTGGCAGATTTTTGACGAAGCTGGGATGATTGAACCACGGAGAAAAATACAACTCAGGATTTTCACTTTTAACAGCATATCTTTATTTTAATTTAGAGCAGATGATTTTTTCCAGATGAAGTTACTAAAATAACTTATTCAGTAATTGAACTACTCGATACGACTGACTTTAAATTTTAATACGTCATAACGTTCTAACAAAGAAAGAGGAGCATAGCGAAGGCGTTAGCAGGACGAAGGCGAGAAGGCACTGTATAGGAAAACTTATGACGCAGCATTTATATGAGGAGGTTATGTAATAGGCGCGAATGTTCCAGAAGGTACTGGTCCAGGGGAAGATCCTGAATTGCAGAAAATTAATTAAAGGTTGCTAGTTCGCATAGAGCAAAGCCATCGTATTTTTACACACACACACATATATATATATATGTAGATAAAGAGATATAAAAATTAGCTTTCATTTGCAAAAGCCATAATTCTTTTGGTTCTGTTTTTTTTTCTTTTTTCATCTTGAAAATATTACTTTTAATTATTCGCTCTAAACTGTGAAATTTCAGAACTGATCCTTCTCACGTGATTATTGGGAAACACTAACAATAAAGGCACTTACATAATAGTTTTAGACAAGAATACACTGCTGGCCACCTAAATTGCAACACCAAGAAACACAAGAGATATCACGACAAAATTGTTTTAGTAGATAACATGTTGACCAAATATCAAATGATTAAATTTATAGACTTCCGCGAAGTGTGGTTCCTTCCAGAATCAGTAGCCAGAATAGCCGCTATTGTTGGAGATCACCGCTGCCACACGCCTCGGCATTGATTCAAAGAGACTTTGGATGTGTTCTTGGGGTACAGCAGACAAAGCAGCTTCCACACGTTGCCAAAGATGATCTGGTGTGGCAGCATGGGATGTAATCTGGGTCAATCGTTCAGCAACCATGGACCACATGTTTTCTATCGGCGAAAGATCCGGAGATCGAGCCGGCCAGGGAAGCAATTCAACCTGGCGATTGACGGAGAACCCTTGGACAATGCGTGCCACGTGTGGTCGCGCATTAACCTGTTGGAGCTTTAATTCTTAAGAGTTTGTGTTTAAGTTTTAAGTTCAATACCAAATGATAAGTCAATATTTGGATAAACAATTCTCAATAACATGAATGTGTAAGGTTTGTGACAACATGATAAACACAATAAATACTGTAAAACTAGTGTTCAAATCAATCGTAAATAGTGACCATGAGCTCCAACAGAATAATTAAATTTAATGCGTTGTGAAACATATACTGTCTGGTCCAGTGTTCTAAATTTAAAGTGAAACATTACAAGAAAGTTAAAATTAAATATGGAATTTATTAAGATATTACTGAATAATTTACAATTAGTTACATTGGTGGCGGTGTGGAGGAATTATGTAAATAGTCATACCGATTCAAACAGTGAAGTTAGCATAGTAGATACATTGCAGACTCCCCTCTATTGTAAGGTTACTTGTTACAGAACCATGGCAGGAGACATCACAATAAGAGACAGCCATAGCTTGCCTTCTATAAGGAGAGAAAAAAGGAAGTAATTAGTTAAGAAAAAGTTTAAACATTTGCTTCGCCCTCCATAGTAGCCTTTCTCTCGTCCATTTCTATTTCTTCCGACATCGTTGGTTCTCTGATAACTCTGACAGCTACTCTTCAGATAGTCTTTTTCATTCGTATTTCATTTTCAGTTCCGTCTCCTTCCGTCAATGGCGGCGTGTCTCCGTCTCGTGTCAGCCTCGTCTCAGTCTGCCCTCGTGGCCAGCTCCCACGCTTTTTACTCAAATCGCCAAGACTGTTCGTTTGGCGATTTTAGATGGTAAGAAAACCGCCAACAGCCCGGCAACCCCAGGGGAAAAACACGCAGGAAGGTGAAGCCAATGTAGTAAATTTTTCAGGACTTGGCGAATAATCGCTGATACACCAAGTTCATTCACCGCTAGCCTCGACGAAGGGTCCCATTCCAGCATAGGAAAAGCCTGCAAGTAAGCAAAACACCCCGCCCCCCTGACCCTGCGGCAGGGCTAGTAATGTAGAATCTAGCCTCTACCGCAGGGTGCAAAAGTTACTAATGTTGACAGATGTTTCACAGACTACCGTCGAGCGGGCGAAAAAATCGAAAACAAGCCCATAAATAAATTAGAAAGGCAACGGAAAAGTTTTGAAGGATAGGTATTAATTATTGATTTTACATACAAATTAACTTCAATACTGATAAGTACTTAAATAAAAATATAATAATCACATAGATAATTTTCTTGGGTTTATTCCAACACCAAACACGACCACCATAGTAAGGAAATAAAAATTACTTCAGTTAAAATACAATAATCAAGTATGAAAATTTTTATATAAATCAAGTATGAAAATTTTTATATATTCTCCACAACACCAAAACGACCACCATAGTCAGAAAATATGGATCCCAAATTTAGCAGAAAAGGGGGCACATTAAAAACTTAAATTAAACTTTAAACACCAACTTGTGTAAACAAAACTTTAAAAAGATTGACCTTACGGGTCAACTTATCAAGAAATTAACATTAACAACCAAGTTTAAGAAAAATTAATTAACTAAACAGAATTTAAATAGTTAACCAACCAAAAGAAAAGAAGCAAAATTAATTACACAAGCAACTTAAAATCAGCGTTAACCAAAACTGTCAAGAGAACAAATTAAATGACTACAATTACTTTTCAACAAGCCAAAGAAACATAAGTTCAACTACAAAAATTAAAAACAAATTAATCCTTAAGTCTGAAGCAAAATAAGTTAAATCATTACCTTTAAAACAATTTAAATCACAACTGAAATAAGTAATACATAACAAACCTGTTGGAATATAGCTGTTGGCAAGCCCTGAAGTTAAGGAAGGACAACTGGCTCCAACACATCGGAGATGTAGCGATGGCTGTTTAGAGTACCGGCAATACGTACTAGAGGATTGCGAGAGTGACATCTAATACCGCCATAATACCCGGTGCAGGACCAATGTGGCAGTGCATAACGCAGCTGTTCAGCATCCTCTCTCCACAGTGTCTCCAAACTCGAATCCGACTTTCGTGGTGCTGACGACAGAAGCGTGACTCGTCAGTAAAGACAATTTCCTTCCATTCTGCCATTCACATCCTTCATTCATCGCACCCCACTGGCGGCGGAGACGCCTGTGGTTCTGCGTCAAGGGTAGACGAAGCAATGGACGTCTTGCGGACAGACCATTCTGCTGTAAACGGCGTCGAATAATACGCGCAGACACTGGGTGATGCTTTACAGACTGAATCTGCTGTGGTATTGTTTCGTGATGTGACTGAGCGATCCGTCACTGCCATGCGCACAATGTTCCTGTCATCACGTGAAGTGGTGCACTGAGGTGGATGCGATCGAACACGTCGGTCGGTTGTATCCTCCTGCATTCAACGGTCACATATCCGCTTTACAGTTGTTTGGTTTCGTCCAACACGACTACTGATTTCCCAGAAAGATAATCCACACTCTCGGTAGGCCACTATCCTTCCTCTGTCGAACTCGGATGGGTGATCAAACGATGATCGCTATTTACTACGAGGCATAATATAATTGATCGTTTTTTTTTTGAAGAAACCACAAGAAAAACGCAATTACTGAACTAGAAATCGTCGAAAACTCCAAGCCTTAAATAGCGATTTGAAGTGGCGCCACAGGCGCGCGTGATGTGCGTCTGCACTGAAATTCTAATCATTTGCATATCTCACCTCCGCTAATGCATGTTGAAAATTTCATGTTATTTACATGCTTCCTTCAGGGTGTTGCATTTACGGTAAGCAGCAGTGTAGTTTAAATTTTCCGAACTGAAACACACTAAAAAAAAACAATCAATACGAAACGAAGCTAGAAATGAATCACTCTTGAACAAACATTCATTTAGAAAATAAGCGTTCTTTTTCAATTATTTGCTAAGCCAGTCTGCTGTCGTCATTTACCATTCTTCCATCGAAATTAATTACAAAAATGTAATGGATATCCATATAATTATTTACATAAAGGTGCCGATTTATCTGTCGCTAGATTGAAAAAAAAAATCTGATGTGGACACAACATGTCTTCCCTGTACGACCTTTTTAAATTATACATATTCATTGTTGTAAATAATTTAAAATAACTTAAGTCGTTCTGAATTAATTAACCGATCTCTCAAGACAAGTTGAAAATGACATCAAAACTTGCAAATTTTGAAATTAAATAATCCGGGTAAATTTTGTCGTACTGGAATCAAATATTTTCTAGTCATAACAGGTATGAAACTTTCCCAAATATAAGTATAAGAACCAGGAGACTACACTAAAAGTTAGATTTCATTATTTATTGGAAACTGAACCATTTTTTAAAGGTTGCCAAAACATGAATATTTTGGTCATTTAAAACATTTCTTAATTGAAAAAGCCAAGAATTGCGAAAAACAAAGGCCGGTTATGGACTTTTAAACCACGTAGATGACGTGGGTGTATATATATGTATATATATATATATATATATATATGTGCTTACTTGCTTTATATATATTTATATACGTATATATATTAAACAAGTAAACATAGACATCACAAAAAATCCACTTTACAATCCATTTTGGAAAAAAAAAGAGTGTAATAATCTGTCTGAACGACCAGGCATCATGCAAAAAAAATAGTGAAAATGTGTTTCAGAACGGTCAAAATGGATCTTTTCGTTGAAGTATGGTACCCGAAATGCTTCGCTATTACACTATTTCCCTTAGTTTCTATAAAGAAGTAAGAATTTTTTTATCTAGATTGAAAAGTATTCAGGCTGTCAGGGCTACGGATTTTTCTTAATGAAACTGTTGTCATCGTTAACAACTACATCACCAAGATCTAAATCATAATATATATATATATATAGAATGAGAGCAAAACATTATCTGACTAAATTGTAATGGCGGGTTGGGGATTTTGGAATAGAATCTGTGCATGTAAAAGGGTGCATTGAAGTAATACAGGCACTCAGCCTTTGATAAAACATACTGTTGGCGAAAATCGTGGTTCCCCGTGCGACCTGGAAGCTATATGCACAGCTATATCAATAGCTCGCGGGCATACATTTTATCTATGGAGCCGTGAAGAGAAACAGAGCATTTGCTCAATAAGTTATGGTAACGTAAAAGAGGTTGAGTGTCATTGTTTAAATTCCTAACATTTTCTGATTCTCAAACATTCTTGCAAGAATGAATAACAAATTTTCACACGGAAACAAATTAAAACAAGTACATAAAATAAACTATTAATTAGCAGCACATATCAATCGGAACACAGAACAGAAAAATTTGTAAGGAGAAATGAAAAATGATGGCATAGCAATCTTTCGCACTCCGAATTCACGACCCTCAAACACTATACTGTTTAAAAATAAAAACATAAATTTCATTTTCTGTTCTAGAGGTAAAGATAACTAAAGTAAAGTCTTCCTGCGCCCTTGAAATATAAATTCAAATTCCATTCGAAGGAATATTTCAACAAATACCAAATGCTAGAAATTCACAAATCTATTAAATGATTATTCTTAAATTTATACTAATCTACTTAATTGAAGTTTTTTTTTCAAGCAATTTAAAATTGTTATTTGCCTGTACTTTCCTATATTTGGAATCTCATTTCCCGTGCATATTGTCTAAAAATAGATTGGAATTAATGGCAGAAAATCACAAGGGACATATCCAAAAGAAAAAGGTTAATTCTATTTGCTATATCGACAACGAAAACCACTTACCTTGCTGTAGTTTTATTTTGCGTAACTGAGAAGAATTAAAATGGTTTCTATTATTACTCTGATCGAAATACTAAGTTGCCGAAGAAGTAAAAAAATCTTATTTTAGTCTTTTATGTAGTTCCAATTACGAATAACAACGCAAGAAAGATAAAAAAACACATTACTCGATTAAAATATGTTTTTCCAGTACTCACTTAAAGATTCAAAACTGTAGTTGATATTAAAGAGCAATAAATAAGTTTATAATCATAAACAAATGTTTTTCATAGAATAGCATCATTAATTTGTTCGTTACTGATAAAGAAAGCAAAATTTTTGTATCGAACACTTACAGTACATTTCCTTTTGTTAAAACGATTATGTGATGCATAATATTCCTAAAATATGCCTGTTACAAATGTAGAGAAATTAGGTTATTTAGAAGCAGGAGAGATGAAAATTGAGCAATGACCTCGCCGGAACTCGAACCACGGATCTCTCGAATACGCACCGAGCGTGCTGACCTGTACACCACGAAGGCATGTTAAGAAGGCGGGAGAAAGTTTCATACAAATACGTATAATCTATGGTTTAAATACTTTAACTCCATTGAAGTTCGTATTTTCTTCTTACTATCTGCGTATATCAAACCAGACATGCTAAGAAGACGGGAGAAATGTTTATACAAATACGTATAGTCTATAACAGCGGTTCTCAACCTTCTGACTAATGCGTACCATCTAAAAAAATTGAAAACCTTTAGTACCAACACCTCAAAGTACTACTACCACCATCACTCTTGAACAAATCTCAGATCGCATAAATTTACGACTGTTAGGGGAAAAACTCAATCAGGATGTTGGGGTTTTAATTTTTGAATTTAATAGTTAAAAACAATTTGCTTCTTTGCGTATGACATGTTTCTCTTACGTACCACCAGTGGTACGCGTACCATCGGTTGAGAATCCCCGGTCTATGTTTTAAATGCTCTAATTCCATTGAAGTTCGTAATTTCTTCTTACTGTCTGCGTATATGGAATTTCTGAATACGTACATCTTCTGAAACTTCTTCTGTTTTTTTTTTAATAAATATGAGTATTCTGAGATTTTCTTCGTTTTAGTTACATATAGCTGCCCAAAGGTATAACATATAGTTATATTTGAATGTATAGTTATAAATAATCTAAATATAAAGTCTGCATTGCAACAAGGAAAAAGAAACTTTAAAAAGTTTGATATGCTTGTTTCCTGATTTGAATACTAACAAAAATAAGTGGATTAGCTATTGTATATGATTTTATGCAACTAACTTCTTACCTCTGAGTTTTAGTAGAAACAATTGTTTTATTTACCATCAGGCAAACTAATGATATTTCTACTTGGTCGCAATTGCACAAGCACACATTTCTTTTAATGGATGGCTAGTTTTAGTCTAATTAGTATCTTAGGTACCTTCAGCCAGAGAATATAAGCCCATGATGATGGCGTAAGAAAAAATATAAGCTGGTTTCTCGAGGACACCAGCTCTTTTCCTAATGAACTATTAAGTGCACACAGATAAGAAACATCATTGGTGAATGCGCTAGAATGATACACACAGCTCGTTAGTTGCGTTTTAGTAACTACTTTTCCTGATAAATGAGAAACAAACTGGGAAATAATTGCGTTTCGATAGCTGCGGCATGACGACAAGACCGTGTGCAGGAGTGCGAAAAAATTAATACTAATTGCCCTGTTGGTATTAACATTCTGCCTCATTATGGCACAGTTGTTTTGTTTCTTTGAGGATTTCTTCGTGTTAATTAACGCTTTTCCAACTGTAAGATTTGTGCGTGAGATTCCCCTCGAAGTGATCTAATTGGTATCCTGTCTTCATTTGGGGATTCTTAGGATGCATTTTTCATTTCCTTTATATAAATATTTGCAAACGTAAAGAAACCGTACTTGCCAATAAGCAATATTTGGGGGTATTTTTCACTGTTCAGGTACACTGTTTGCTCATTTTTCAAGAAACAAAATAAATAGTTATGTTATACCTGATGTTTTGATAGCTTGGCAACAAAACGATTACTTCTGGCTTGCCAGAAATGCAAGTTATATCTGGCTGTGATGAATTAAAACGCAAAGACGCAATAAAAAAAAGATCATATAGAGGAAGACTACTCTAATAGTAATTTCCACCATGTTCCAATGGTGGAAAACGAAAAGTATCATTCGCGGAATTCATCATGACGCAGCATAAAATTGGCTACCAGCATAGAATGTATTATTGTAAAAAGGGAAGAAACAGGAGTAAAGAATACAAATGATTACCAGCAAATTAGAAATATAATTGTATATATCTAAAAATGAAAAGGTAAATAAATTACACCGCATACTAAATGTACCTACTTTAGTATGTGCTGCTATGTTCAATACGGGAGTATAGAATACGGTTCTTGTAGGTTCCTTGTACGGTTCCTGCATTCGAATCCCTGTTTTCTAGCCATACAGTATCTCTGTAGCATAAGGATACTTAAAATACCATCAAGACGAAGATCCTTTCGAGAACCTGCTTATGACTCTTAAGGCCCGTTTAACCTAGCGGAACTTTGGTTCCAAGAAACGTACGCTAACGTAAAGTTGTTATTCCCAAGCTATCAGTCTATCAGTACGTTTATATGCCGGGCTGTCGCAGTTGTGACGCGACGTTGCCAGCTCTTGACAGGTACGCCGCAAGGGCACATGACAGTGAGTTGTCCGGACGTTGTGGTGAGAGGTCGAAGGTGATAAGGGGAGAAGAAACGCGAGCAAAGCAAGAGAAACCAGGAGTAGCTCAGACAGTGTAAAGGTTACTCCGAATAGTGGATTTCTTGACTGTTTAATCTACATGACAGGTTAGGTGTTCTATTAAAACTAATCTATAGTTATCTAAAATTGTTGAAGGATGAGATCAGGCAGTGTAATAAAGCATTTATATGGAAATGAATAATGTTTTAATTTAGCAGGTGCTTAAAAGGGATATTAGGTTTGCTTCCTGTTTTGGGATACTGTGTCAAAAGTTTACAGTACAATGTCGAAAGTTAAAAAAGCTGAAGAAAGAAAGCGCGTTATGAATCTGAGAAGCAATTTAATGTGTATGTATTTGCTGTACAAAAGCGTTTGTATTCCAAGGGAGGAATGGATTTGCTCAATATTTCAAGCGCGAGATACATATTCCGCTCATATAGCATTGTTACCATCACTGAGGCAGAAATACCAAGAATTATTTTTCAATTATACTCGAATGACGGTAAGTTAATTTCGTGTTTCAGTAAAACCTTAAAGTAAAAATTGAAAGACTATCAAATATTTTATATTATGTATCAGTAAATTAGTAATTATTTAAAGGCGGAACTTAGTAACTTTTTCCTTGGTAATTTATACCAAGGAAATAGCATAAATTAATACATTGCTATTTAATTACCAACAAAATGAATAAGTTTCAATGTTTGTTTTTATAACTAGTTATTTCAATTGGTTAATTAAGCACATGAATAATGAAGTTTGTTTATAATTCGATTACCTTAAGGAAACGCATTGAGTTTTCATAACGTAATATCAGTTTAACCATAGTGTAAGATTGCTAGTTGTGCCAGATGCAGGGCAGTTAACATTTCAATGCAGTATCGTGTATTAGGATATGCTCCTGTGTTAGAATACACCCAGCAGTTTTTAAATATTCGTAGTTTTTGTAATTATTACTTTCAGGAATTTTACTAGCATTGCTTCGCTTAGTCATGTAGATAATTTGTAGGAACAGAAATATAAAATGATTGGACTTTTAAATAATATATTCTAAGGAACTTGAGAGATTCATAAAAAGACTTGTTTTTGAAAGATTTTCTGCATTTTTGTTCCAACTGTGTTTTATATTTGACAAAAATTACAAATATTATATAAATGAAGGTGACTGCATACAATTTTCATAAAACAATGTACATTTAGACATAGTTTAAAGCAGTTAATAAACTTTAATTTTAAAAATCAATCTATTGAGCTTATTTAATTTTTTATAAAACTTAAATTTTCAGAAACATTCTAAAATGCTATATCGTAATATATGTTAAATATTTTTTATCGTGTAATCGTTATTAAACATATTCTGTGCGTAAACAATTGCATTAGTCGAAAGAGAACTAGAACTAAAGAGCGTTGCAATTATTCTCAGACACTGCAATCCAAAAGTGGAAGAAAAAAAAATAAATAAATGGGATACATACAATCTCGGTTTAGCCTTTCGGCAACCAGTAGCAAAGCAGCATCTTGTCCTCTTTTAATTCGACATTCTTTTCTTCTTGTGATCCCATAAAATAGAATGTTGTTGCACTTCTGCAATTAATTTGCAATCAGACGTAGCCAAATCTTCCGCCATGTTTTTCGCATATAGCATCATCAAAAACCTCGTGAAAGTCTATAAGTCTGTGATTGGCCAAAGCTTTCATCTCATAAGTTTGGAGTTGAAATTTTCCATCCGTTAGGTTTACGTCTATTCCCTTTCAAGATTAACCGCTCGACTTAGGTGACATTTCTTAGGACGTTAGCTTACGTTTCTTGAGACCAAAGTTCCGCTAGTGTAAACGGTACTTTAAATCTGTTCCTTGACTATTATCCACAAAACTGGAACGGAGCTGTGTTGATTGGTACTATCAATTATGAAGCAACCCGAGGTCTTCGCCAACGGTAGGCGCAAATCCTTTTTCTCATAGTCACGATGAATTCGTGGATTAAATCTAGACTATATTTAAATCAGGAAAATTAAACACAGCAGAAATTATAATGCCTGATACAGGTACAGTCTATTTATTATAATGAAACCACTTTAGAAATAGCACAATGCAAAAGCTGATTATAGTAGTTGCCTGTTTCGCGTCTTCGATGGAAACTTTTGAAATTGAGAACTTTCAGATATTTGTGTTCTATTTTACTTATTTTTAACTTATTTTTTTCTGAAAACTTTGCGTACTTAAACTACACTGATAGTAATTTTCTTCAAAAAATTTAATTTGGAGGATGCTGCCTTAGTAGTTTTGAAAATGACTATTTAAGAAAAATTTAATAAAAATATTATCAATTGCTTGTGATTGCTTTAAATAAAAATAGAAATTTTCAGAGAAAATTTATATAATTTGAAACCTCTGTTCAAAATAACATCAATTTCAAAATTATACGCTAAATTATATACTATTCCTATTACATTTATAAAAATGAGCCTGATTTAGGCTTACCATAAATTAGTATTATCCGAAGTCGACCATTTTAGTTCGGCTACAGTTATTAATCATCATTTTATGAAAAAGCATAAATTTAAATTACAAAAACTTTGTGGTGTTTGGACATCTGATAAAATCTCTTAAATTATTAGTATTGCTGATCTAAAGAATAGAGGCCAATTCGGTTTAATGTATTTACAGCAATTACATTATACATAAAGACACTGCAGTAAATGTTCATAATGTACATTAAGCCTTAATCCATCTCACCTCTATTTAATATGCTTGCCAATATTTCTTTAGCATAACCTGGGATTATTTTATCAGCTGCTGTGTTTATGCTGTTTTAGCATTTTGCGATTATTATTTTAATACACCTTGGACTTTACAGTTGACCACAAGATATAATCGCATGCATTTAAGCATGGTGAGCTGAGAGGCTAATTATCTATATCAAACATTCACCGAAACCTGCACAATTTCGTTACAGTCGTTTATTAATTTATTGAAAGTACTCATACCATAAGAATTTGCAGCAATGCTTTGTATATAGTTCATTCTCTATTCCAATTTTCTGGTTATATTTTCTTTAGAACATCTGTCTGGTTTTTTTTTCTTATATAGCACTCTTTTTTCTCTTTGAAAAGTCAAACTTTGCACCTAAATTTTAATCAAAAATTGTCTTACCACTCTTGAAATCATCTCTTAAACCTTATTTTCTTCAGCCACATAAGTTTTTATTTTACTAAACTATTTCTAAACAATCCTAATTTATTAAACATACTAAACTTGTCAGAGGTGTAAGCCCTTTTGAACGAACAATGAATACTGTTATTCGAAAAAGTTCAAAGAACCAAAAGGTACTTTAATTTTGAGAAATGTTTAAAAGATCCGCAGAAAATATATTAAAACAGCTAGATTTAAGCACAATAAAGTTATATAAACAATATTGATCTGTAACGTTATAACCAACAAGTTATTTCTTATGTTGAAAGTTGTTCAATACTTCTACTGATTCTTCTAATCTACCAGAAGAGGTAAATCAGAGGAGTTTTAAATAAGAGCCTCAGTTTAAGTGAGAGAAGATTGGCGACTACATCCGTCCAAAAACGAACCCCTACATTTGTGTGAATGATAAAATTCCTATCAGGTTTAAGTTTCCCCTTTGGTTATAGGACAAACTTCAAATATATGATTTGTAAATAATTTAATTCATTATCATTTGGGAAACCCGGTAGAAGTGAATTTTGTTAGTTCTGTATTTGGAGGAGAAGCTTAAAATAAATCCTTCGTTATTTTATAGCGTTGCATTAACTGGTGTTCTGTTACTGATAGCTGTAAACGGGATGACCTTACCGCTTACATTCGTGATGTGATTGGAAGCACATCTGGCTAGCACAGAGAAGTCCGGAGTTCGAATCTTGGAGATGATATGGCATATTTTTCATGTTCCCTCTTTCGAGAAAACTATTGACTCTACAGATTAAGTTAATTAAATTAATTACGATAACAAAAATTATAATTATAAATTACTACAATTAATAAAAATTTAATTTCTGGCTACGAGAAACATGTAATTAGAGTCATCATTGCCTTTATAATCAGGCGAGCGTAAACATCAAATGTAAAAGAGAGAGACAATTAATTCGTCTTAAACTGAGGTCAAACTCTTTTCTAAAGCATTTACATTTACATAACCGCTCGAGAAAAAAATTATGATCTTACTCAAATAATTAAACATATGTTTTGAAAAATTTAATTTCATTTACTAGATATTACAATATTCAGATTCTTTGTCATCTCAAGCTAGGAAAGAAGTGCTTACAGAATAACATCCTTCACTTTTCATCCCCCCTAAAATTATGTAAAATATGAAATTACAGTTCTTTCATGAAAAGAATGCAATATTCGCTTTACCAAAGCATTCTAATTATGAAATATAAAGAATATCTTAATTTACAAGAATATTTCCCTTAAAATTTACGATCTCAATACTCCATTGTTTCTCTATCTCCATGAAAGCTGTGCATAATCTGGAACTATTCGAGAAATTTATGTTAATGACAATTCCGTAGAGGGAAACTAAATTACTCCAAGAAACTAAATATTCAAATTCTATCATGTTCCTTCTTATACTTTTCTACATATTTAAAAACGTTTTAACTAAATTTACTCAATAAATTAAAATTAGGCCTACGAATAGTTTATTCCTGTATATTTTGTCAATAGCCATTAATGAATTTTATGGAAATTTTATAAAATTATTTTATGGCACACAATAAAGCAGTACATGCATGTTTCCTTTCAATAACATATTTCCTGTGTTTTTTCTTTAGATCAGAAACAGTGAAAATATTTATTTTTATTTTATACAAAAATTTAATATTTGTTTCAAAACCATTTATGAGTAAAAATATCACAAACGAATAGCTAAAAATAACATTTATGAAACTTAATATTAAGCTGTTCACTTTTTCTGCCTATGGCCAGGTTCATTTTATTTTATGTTTGTATAACGGCATTCGAAAGCAAGGTATGAATTTGTAAAATTTTGAAAATTTTACTAAAGATACAGCAGTATTGAATATTAGGTGAAATTTACTTAATCAATATTTACTTTCGAGAAACCAAAAGGGTTAAATTTCTACTTTTGTGTAGCTGTGTTATAATGATTTTATATTTTCTATAGATATGTTATAGTGCTTTTCCAGTCAGCTATCATTATAGTTTAATTGAATAAACGAGATAAAATGTCCCTTTCTTTTCATTTTAATTTCGTAGATTTTGTAACATTTTTTTTCTTTTTTCTTTTAAATATCTAAGAATTTCTATTATCTACTACTAGGCATTAATGGCTACTAGACCATTAATGCCTAGTAGTAGATAATAGATATATATTAACTGATTTTATAGTCACCATTTCTGATTATATGTTGTTCCTAATCTTAAGAATTAATTACACTGGTAAACAACCAATATTCACTAACTGCTGAAATTACTTCAATTTACCAAATGGTTCCACTTATTATTGATTTGCTTAATCAAACAATTAATAAAACTAATTAATATGAAATAAATAACTAATGCATTCACTACCCTATAATTCAATACACTAATCGATAATCCATGAAAATGCATTAATATATTATTTAACTCACAAATTTTTAGAAAATTGCATTTTATACCTGCCGTGGCACTGAAAAATAACGTTATAGTTGGGTTTGATGTAGTTGATTATGGCAAAACACATTAGGGCTATCTGCCTAATGGAAGAGATGATTTGATGGAGGATTTTCTAAAGAAAACTGACCCTGTACACATTATACATAGGCAAAGACACGAAAATGGCCATGCAGATATCTTGCTCACCTGCAATCGGACCTAGGTCAGCACTACCACTATGCAGCGATTTTACCTCTCGGCCACTGTTTACGCTATGGAGTTTTACTGTTTAAGCGATAGGGTTCATAGGCGAAGCGCCTTCGATTCTTTATGTTCAGCTCTTCGGTAGCTTGGATTCTTGCTTGATGCTTCAGTACCACCGTTTTCGATCTTGAGCAAACACTTTTTTGTGTTATGGATTCTCCAAATGCCCCCTTTTCTGTTTTTTTATCCGACATGGCTAACCTTCCGTAACACAGCCTGTCATACAACAGAGACACATTTTCCTGTCTAATCTAAGGTTAATCCGCGTCAGGTTCACTACGGTATTGTGATTCAATGAATATAGCTTTCATCATTTTATGTTTAAAATATTCCAACAGTAACTTTTGTTATGAAGTAATTTGATTAATTTTGTATTGTGCTTTGTATAATGTTCCGCTACCTCGTATAATCTGTGCTATGCGTTTAATTTTTTTTACCGTAATCAATATTATGCGAGCTAAATGTCCATTTGGATTTATTAAGTACTATTGTCAATGACTATGAAGAATTTAAATTCAACAAACACTGGATGTGGGATTCCTATTCGAAATACATTTTGCATTCCGAAATATAAGCGATGATATAAAATCATTTAAAATATTTGAAACATTTAAAAACGAAAAAGGAGAATAGAAAGCATGGAAGAAAGTATAACGTTTGAAAGGAAATAGTTGATGAAGGGAGTTGCTTATCTTATAGCAAATTCTTCAGAGAATTATTATATTTATAAAAATGTGTAATAGCCGCTATATTAAACACTGGCCTATGTATAAAACTAAGAACTGCGTATAAAACAACGTATAAGGTTTTTTGCAATTTTGAGATTAATTCATGATCATATATAGATACGCAGCGTGCTTATTTCAAACTGACATTGCTCAGATCCATCTGTAGCATCCTCCTGCCGTCTGCAATTCGACCAGCTGTAGTTCTATCAACTGGAATACCACTAGATTTGGTAAGAGAGAACCCTCCTTATCTGTATCGTAATTCCCTGGATCTGCACTTTATCCGAGTTTAGAACATATATTATCACGTTTAGCGCATACTGTCTGCTTCGTTCTGAAACATTGCATTAGAGTTAATATCTCTCGAGATGTCATTTCGCAGCAAAATGATTTTCACTATTCTTAATATTCTGATTTAATTTTTTAAAGATAAATATTTTTTCAGTTCTGTTTAACTTTCCTTTTTACATTAGCATGTGTGGAGAGCCAAAACACTATTTTTAGCATGTTATCACTTCATTCATTATTTTAAAGTTTTGTAGAAAACCCTCGATCACTTTGGGAAACATTTCAAAATTTCAAAACTAAACTTTTCGAAATTTTGATGTTGCCAAATACGGCTGTATTGCCAAATCTCGTAATCTTTTTGCAATATTTTAACTCTTTATTCATTGAATAATAACAGCTATTTCTTTTATTTTTATACATTTCTAGATGTGTAGATTCATATATAATGTTTTCAGAAGAATTGAGAGTTCAATGTTGGAACATCTTCCTTCTAAATATATATGACATTTTGGGGAAACCAAAAATATGTGAAGATTTGGGGACGTTTTGGGGATAAATGCGATTTTTCTACAGTCATTAGATTTGTTTCGAGAAAATGAGAAGATGAATAATCGCAGATATATTTTAAAGCTGTCTTACCAACGGTAATTTTCCGTGGCTTAAATGAAGGGAAAATCATACGAGAAATAAATATCTTATACATCATAAAAGAAAGTAGAAATAGAAAGTAGTAATAGAAATGAAAATATTTTCACTAGGTAAACAAACATTTACACAGACAAGAAAAATAGATATTACACCATAGCCCGAGGAAAAAATAGGTTTATGAAGGCTCTTCCTTATTTACAAATAGTATTGCAATTAAGGAAATCGTGAAACTCACTAGAAATATATCAAATAAATATTTGATTCACTATGTAGGACACATTTATAATATATTTTTATTCAATGCAATTTTTTTCTTTGTAATAATATCACGTAATTTACATATCACATGTAAAGAAACGGCTAGTGATAATGAATAAGCCACTCAAATTTATGAAAATAAATGGAAATAAGTTAAAATATTTTATAGTATTAAGACACTTAATAATATAGAAATATGTTATAATTGATGGTTTTAAAAAACGGGAAAAATTCACAAAGGGCACGGTAACGCACTTCATTGCGTTTTCTGTGGCAACAAGTTGTTTTCTTAAATGGATCTCTCTACAATTTAGAGTACAATGATGTATCAGTATGTGGCAGATGTTACAGAGAAGAACGTCTGTTCCCAAAGTGTGTTATCCAGCGTCATACCGCATAAAAGCTTGGAATCATGGTGTAAGAGGTTATTGGATATAATTGCCGATCCATCTTGTGCAGACTGCGGGCAAACTCAACAGTGAACGCTACATAAAGAAATTGTGGAGTCAGAGGTCCATCCTATTTTTCGAGGAATTACGGAAACTGTGTTTAAGCAGCATATTTCCCGTGCTCATGTTTCTCAGACTGTATAAGCCTTTTTCTAGGGCCAAAGTTTCGCTTATTTCATGGCCTGTTTATTCATCGAATATATCGCTAATTCGGCATGCCTGTGATTTCAACGGTCGACGACTCGCTCGTACAGCTGGTGGGGCGCATACTAAGACTGAACTTTCGCATTAAGTCTAAGCGATATGAAATATAAATCCCCAAGATTATGTTCGAAATCTGTATGATTCAATGCTACGACGTGTACAGACTCCCAACGCTCAGCGTGGAGGACACACAAAGTACTGATTTCCGACGTTCGTTTTGTTTTCTGCCATTTCAATTTAATCGTTTATTTTTACCATTATCAATAATATGTGGAATAAATTTCATTCATTTAAGACAAATCCTTCATTGTGTTGCATTTTTCGCAAACATTAGTCAATAATGCGCAGCCAACATTCATACACCTCACGGAGAATGTGTTGAGAGTTCTTTGGTACTGAGGCTGTCTGATAAACTTAGATTACATTAACATCGCCGAGAAGAGTTTTGAAGACCATTTGGAAATTAGTAGGAACGTGCTTCAGAAAGTAAATCTAATTTTAAATCTAATCAACTAAATCTAATCAATATAAGTCTAAATACTGCCAAATGTAAATTGTTCAGACAGGAAGTGACTTACCTCGAAAACTGTCAGCAGTTAAGGATAGGAGACTCCCCGAAAATTTTCATCAGCTGAGAAGTTTCCTGGGGATTTGCACCTACTAAGGAGATTTGGAAAGGACTTTTCTTCTATCGCAAGATCCCCTTCACAAACTGACAGAAAGCAAGCAAAAGTTCTTGTGGACCGAAGAATGTGGAAATGCGTTTAATAAATTGGAGGAGGCTTCAAGATCAGCGACAGTCTTGAAGCATCCTCATTTCTGCAAACCATAAATTCTCGACACGGATGCGAGCAACGGAAATGTTTGTGATATTTTGACTCCAGAAAACAAAAGGTCAAGAACGTCTCATAGCAAACTGGAACAAGTGTGTGTCTGAACCGGAAAGGAATTAGTGTGTCATCTAGAAAGAGTTGCTTACCATAGTTAAAGCCATAGAACATTTCCATCATTACTTCTATGGCAAAACCTTCGGAATGCGGACTGATTGCATCGTTCCTCACTTTTAATTTCAAATAGCCAGATGGATACAAAGGCTCCATAAATATAACATTACTTTCAGT
>KK116018.1:582655-621775 GCA_000611955.2 Stegodyphus mimosarum
AAGAGATTATCACTCGGAAACACTCATGCCCTGTCTAGAAGACACTTCTGCAACTGATGATGATATTATTCGGTGGTCAAAGCGAATTAAAGGCTGATTAATATGGTCGCACATCAAGTTACAACTTCAGTATCGTCTGATCGAGGGCTTTTGAGTGGCAAAGAAGTCAGGAAAGACCAGATAGAAAACAGCGACATTAAAACCATAATTATGTTTTAGTCTTGAAACATAATTAAAACTATAATTATGTTTTAGTTTTAATTGATCTTGAAATATGAAACCTACCTGGCAGGATATTTTTATCTATATTTGCCACAAAACAATATCGGGCGCTCTGTGACTTATTCAGTATTCGAAACCATATCCTGTACCGGGAGCTCGAATCAGATGATATGAAATGTATTCCAATGGCAACAGATGATTCCAAAATACCGGATGGCGGAATTTCATAAATAAATACATAGCAGTCCAATAAGAAGCCACTTAGGAATAATGAAGGTTTTGCAGAGAGTTAGAGAACGCTTCTACTGCAGCAATGCAAAGGCTGACGTGCAGAATTGGTGCGAATCTTGAGACGTCCGTGCTGTTCGGAAGGGACCTAAGAAACGCAAAAGACGGAATCTGCAACGTTACATTATAGGAGAACCTTTTGACTCTCTCGGTATCATAGGACCTCTGCCACAAACTGTTAATAGTAACAAATACATCCTCGGTGTTATGTTTACTTCACAAAGTTTCCTAAAGCTTATTCTATCCATGCTGTAACGGTGGCAAAGGTAATAATACGGCATTGGCTTTCTAGGTTTGAAGTGCCTCTTGAGTTACATTCCGATAAAGGAAGAAATTTTGCATCGGCTGTAATTAAAGAACTCTACAAGCTACTTGGCACTGACAAACCCAATTGGCCTATCGCAGTGCTATCCATGAAACATCCAGCTATTCCCTATCTCATCTACTCTTCGGTCAGGACGTTCGTCTGCTTTATGATTTCTCATTTGTTCACGGTCCGTATGCGGCTTCATCTCCTGAAGTTCAAGATCTTTTGACACGTTTTGAGTGATACACAGTTCCGCATGAGAGCGAGTCAGTTCAGCGACTGAGAAGATGGAGACCCAGTACGACGAAAGAGCTATAGGTCGTCGATTCAACAATAATGAAAAGGTGAGGTTATGGAATCCGATTCCACTGTAAGGACGCTCTCCTGAACTCTGGGACAGGTCTTCACACAGTCCTAAACAGGCTCAATGACGTCATATTTCGAATCCGTAAGTCACCAGATTCTAAACCTAATGTCGTTCTTTACTTACGTGGAGTTATGAAATCATTGTTTTAGTATTGCATTGAGTAGTATTAGTTTAAGAGCTCTTTCCTATCAAGAAATTTGCTGCCAGGGACGTGCAGTCCTTATGAAGGAGGCAATGTTGGAAGTGACGGGTTTGGCGCCAATTTGGCGAGAAATCGCCAAAAGTCACCAAACCATGACGACCATTGGCTATATTTTGGTCCGGTCCTCGTAAAACTGTAATTCGTACTGTAATTGAATTATTGTAACTTATCCACAATATGAACTTAAGCTTATCCGGATGTTTTATTTAACTTTAGCCTTATACACCTCCTCCACTAATTTCAAGAATCGGAAGATAGTAGAGACTTCTTGATCGTCTGAGGGAAACTGTAAGTCCGAAGAGAACACGCGTTCTCAGTTGTTAGTTCAGAGCTGACATCAAAGTACTGAGGTATCTGTGAGAGCTTAGCCTTTTAGATGCGCTCTGCATTCGTTGTGTTAAACATTCTTAGTACATTAAAACGTAATTACTGACTTTGCGTTTCGATACTGAGAAGGGCTGTGTGAGTGCTTTTTGTGGAAAGTTGTAGGGCTGTAAATTGTTTCTTTCTTAGAAAATAAATTTTATCATGATAGCATCCGTTCTGTGTACATTCATTAAATCCATTACGAAGCTGCACGCAAGCAACAATATAAAGCCATTTACTAATTCGGAAATTACTTAGGAATGTTTTATAAATTCCCCCGATGTAGTGTTTGGTAAATTCAGAAAAAAAAATAATACCAGAAATAACAAAAATACAGCTCTCAGATTTTAACTGTGTTAGAAATATCGAAGATATTGCGACATGTATTTGGGATAATGTTCTTAAAGACTTGAAAAACTGCACGTTTCTTAGCTTGACTTTTGATTCCATCTAGGATATTTCAGCAAATTCACGATGCTCCTTTTGGTTGAATATTGTACTGAACAGAAGTCATTTTGCAAAGGTATTTTGGAATTTCTTCTAACGAATGCCAAACAAGAGTCACAGATTGTCTCGAAATTATTTGCCCTTTTCTGGAATAGAGAACGATATATATAATAAAAAATAAGTTTATGTAGGTACACAAGCTTTGTTCTTCAACGACTAATACTGATTTGCTTTCGTTTTGATGGCTGTTATTCCATGACTGGAAACCAAATGGGATTTATTTCCCTATAGGAAAACTGAAACAGAATTAAAATTTGATGAACTGAAATAATATAATTTTCTATCCCGGAAAACTTGGTTGTACGTGTTGCTAATGCCAAAATAGAAACAGTGATAAAAGTAAATTAAGTCCGAGCAAGAGACTTATTGGTTTTGGCTCATTTTAATTATGGCAAAACACTCGAAGGCTATCGCAAGAGAATTAAACCACAAAAAGTTCTAAAGTCTTTTGGAAGAAGATGGTAGTGAATATATAACTATGTTTTGTGTACCTTTTACATACATACATGAGTTGGCTCAGCAGAGGAAAAGTTCTTTTTCTCTGTGCCAAGAAATATGGTTATTTTTAAAGCAAAGCAATAAAATTTATAGTGAACTGCAAAATGATGGGTGGTGGTTGATTTTAGCTTTTCTGTGCGACATTATGAATAAATTAAACACTCTCGGTAATGGTTTGCAAGGTGAAAATAAAATATTTTCTCTGAAAATATTAGCTTCTAAAGAAAAGGACCTTACCGATGGCCGAGACTGAAGTCTTTGAACATTGCTTGTTCAGTCTGAAGTTCGAATCCCAAATGACAAGCTGTCTGCATTAGCGTTTCTTGTGGATTTCCCCCATGTCTAAAGTGTTTACGAGATAGTTTTCACTAGAATGATCCTTCACGAAGCCATCCCTTTCCTTATACATATAGCCCTCGAGTGCTTTGCAGTAATTAAATAAAACTAAACACGAAGAATAATTAAACGTTTTTTACAAAGAACTTTATAAAATCATTTACGGCAAAGTTTTCCAGTCATGACAAAAATTAATCAGCACGTAGTTGAAATTTTTCTACAAAATTAATAAATTAATTTCAGATTGTGTATATGCACTTCTTGAAGAATTTAAACATAGATCTCATGATCTAAAGAAAATCAATAATATGATCTTGCATTTCAGGCGCTTGCAACCGGTAATAATATCATAATTAGCTGATGTATAGGGATGTAATTATGTAGAACTATTAGAGAAATTTATTGAGATTATAAACAAGTAACACTTCGAAGTTATTTTTAAAGAAAACACGAAGGGAAAATGTACACAAAAGTTTGAGAAATGGTGTTTGAAGAATATATAACTGTACAAAATTGTGAACAAATTTTGCTCACTTAATTCCCATCAACTTGTTTATGTTAATTGTTCAACTCGAGAATGAGCTCCGTGAAAAATATATACACTAGAAAGCGGCTTCCTAATTCTCAACTAGAGGGCATTTTAAGAGTAGACCGTAGATGAGAAACCGTAGATGTCCCTTGAGAAATAGCTGTCATGTGTATGTGGCTCGATAAAAAGGAAGGATCGAGTAATAGCTATACTAGATTGTCTCACGTGTTTTGAAGAATTGATAAAGGAGTCATCTTATCCATCGTTAAAAGGTTACTTCATTCCAGAAATAATGATTTTAGTTAGTAAGCTATTTAACTGAGAAAAACTTTAAAAGAATTTCTATCCCTAATTAAAATAATCATTAATTAGATTAGACACTTTTACAGAAATTAATTTTCTGTAAATCTTATAAAATATATATTAATTTAGTTTATTCCTCATAATATTAGATTTTTGAAATTTCCATATTATTTCAATTTGTTTGTAATTTGTATTGATATTTCTGATACTCTTCTTTTCACTTTAAATGATTACAAAGTTAAATCATTTTGATTATCACATACGTAATTTGAACGCTAATACTTAATGAAATTCAGAGCGAAGTTTCTTCCCAGAACTTTTAAACCTGATACAATGTGATATTATATTAAAATTAGTTCAATAAAGGATATTTTCTATAATTAACACATTTCCATGATCACAGTAATTTCCTTTTATAGAATTGAGCTACCTTTCCAGTTTGGAAATTCCCATTGCATAAATACATGTACATACAAATATTTGATCAATTATTTACGTTGCCTTACATGCATTTCAGAACCAAAGGAGATTACAGATATTTTCCGAATTTTACACTTTTAAACCCAATGATTAGACTTAAAATACATGTACCATTAAACTAGTTTTCAAAAGAGTTAATAAATCTAGAGCTGCTCATAAAGTGTTTCTAATAGCCATTTAACATAGTATTTTAAAATTATTTCTCAGCTTTTACAACAATTTTCACTTAATATCAAAGTAGTATTTGTTTTATAATTTTGTTTCAATTGAATGGTTCGCTTTGACTATCAAAAATAAACATGCCGTTATAAAGGACAATTTTATTATAGCTTTGAAGCGATAAAACTTAATGTATTTTAGAAAAATAATGGAAAATAGTACCAATATTACTGAAAATAATACCTAAATATTCTTCCGGAATAGAAACACGTAAAACCCGTAGATTCCGTTTCAAAGATGCAGGATTACTGGTGCTGCTAGCTTAAAAATTCAATGTAGCAAATTCGCAGCATTGAACTTAAAAAGGAGCAATAATATCGCAAACACTTTGCATTATATACGGTAGTATACATTAGCTGTTGGCTCTAACCGATATAGGTTAGAGCCAACACTAATGTATATATAACCTTTCGATAATCGCTTTTGCAATTCTCAGCGTAATCTCTAACTGTGTTAAGTTTTTGCTGTAAATTTAATGTAAAAAAATCTAAAAGTTCTCACAATTCAATGAATTTAATTATGGTTTACCAAAAATCTTCACTTTTTCTTCAAATTTTGAAGCAGAACTTAACAGATTTCGATACGTATAATCTGCGATTTTCGTAGAGCTGTTAAAACATTTATTTACTCTGTTAATTAAATGAAGAAAACAATATTCATAGGCAAATTTACTAATTAATGCAGATTTTAAAGCAATACAAAATGTGTACTTACGTATTATCGTAACCAACTTAGGAGAAATTACCAAAGCATCAAAATACAGCGAACTCTCGTAACCAGACGTTTAACATTCATTCAAGCAAACATAGGATTTTCCTATGAAACGAAATAAAGCAGAAATTTATGCAGAAATGCATTATTGTGCTGAAAAATGTCTAGAAAACAATACTTCGAATCCCTTTTCAAAGTGATCGTTGCTAAAAACATGTATGTAAGTAATATATAACTTTTTTGTAATAAAAATAATTGTTCTTTTCTTCAGCACATTTCGCCAAACTGCGCCAAGGTAATTACGATAATAAGCACCGCAAAATGTACACATATTTACATTAGTACAACTGCAAGTCAACTGTAAACTAGAAAAGAAAATAAATGAAAATAAGTATGCAATTTTTGTTTTAAAACATGCTTTTATTTTCAACAGTATATACAGCATTGTTTTCTGTAATAAAGAACCAAAAGTTTTATCATTAATTAAAAATGATAATTACATATACTTCCAGATTTCATAATTTGATGATTTGTAGTGTATTTACTGTATTCGGTCTGTAATGCGTATTTTTTTTGGAGTAAGAAATAGAAAAAGTAATAATAACGGTAAAATAATAATAACAATGATAAATAATAGTAGTAAAATAAAATATTTCAAAATAATTATTTGTCAGCACCTTTTGGCTTTAATGTTCATCTGCCGATATTATTTAGAAATTAGTAAAAAGTAAAGTTTAAAAAATGTTATATTTACTATCCAAAATGCTATTACTTTCCAAGTAATTGTCATATCTGATTTCGTAAAGATAAGACTTAGCTCTGCATTAAAGAGCATTCTAACAATCTCAGAAATATTAACGGATTTCCAGCTTCGCACAAATAGCAATTAGGAGGAGATATTCCTATGCAAACGAGTTTCCTATTTAGCATTTCCATCAGAAATGATAATTGGCCTTTGCAATGCAAATTTTCCTGCTATAATGGCTTCTCCAAGATCGCATATTTCATTATATCCTGGAGAGATTGAACTGCATTTGAGGGAAAATTTTCCACAGTAAACTCTTCCTTAATGAGTTTAGGCAATCAAAGCGAAATTTCTTTTCCCGGAGAAAAAAAGATTGCAGTTTTCCAGAAATACATTTGTCCAACACTGTCATTTTCTGCTGAATTTTTAAGTGGGATTTAGAAATAATTTGGCTTACGCTGTTGTACAGTTTGCCAAGATTAATTTCTTAATTTAATCTTACATTTAAAGCGAGAACATTCGATTCATATTCGTAAGCAAATGTTGATACTACTTGTTGAAGTATGCAAATGTACATGTTTTTGAGATGTTCAGTACTATGGGAATGTTCATTAAACTTTTGAAAAGCCAGGAACTCGTAATTGCAAATTATAGATGAGTTTGATACATGTCAACTTATGTGTGATAAATACTTCGAATTATTTCTCAAGTCTGTGTTTAGATTATTCAATGTCTTCATTATGTTTAAAATAAAGTTTCTGCATACAAAGACAATTGAAGTAAACGTTTCAAATATGATTATTAATAATATTAACTAATAAATGTCAAAATTAATTCCATTTAAAATTTAAGATTTGGCATTAGAGAAACTGCATTATCTATACAAGAAATGGATAAATGTGTAATGGCCTCCTCGGTATTCGATTTCTGGACCTCCTGAGTACGCGTGGAATGGGCTTCCAGTTACACCACGAAAGTTTGTGGTAAGGGGAGAAAAAGTACCTTATATACAGTGGTGGCCAAAATTGTGGACACTTTTGGAAATTTTTATGTTTTTGAACTTCGTATGCTTATAGAAAATGTTACGTTTCGCAAAATGCAAACTTGTATATATCATTTTAAAGAGAATTTATTACTGAATTCAATACAAAACACAAAATTCAATTATTTGCAATACAAAAAAAGTTATATGTACTTTAATATAAATAAAAAACACAGTTATGAAGTGGTTTGTAATGTCTAGCTTTCCTGGCCAATCAATGTTCTTGTTCTGAGAACCAATTAAATATTACTAACTGCCGGTAGAAGCTGACATTATGTTTACACTTGAAACAATTCATTATTCTGCTTTGTTCTGTAGAAGGAGGACCTGTTTCTTATACACTGCAATTACAAGTAGGAATTTTTGTAAAAAATTTTAATATTTAGTCAAGAAGCAATGACATCAAATAAAAGTGTAGACTGGACACCTAGAAAGAGATGTAATATTATTGTGTTACTAGAAAGTGGTCTTTCCTATACTGAAATTGCAAGATAGGTGGGTGGTTCAGTGAATTCATCTGGAGTACGAAAGTTTTGTTTACGATATCAGGAGACAAATTCAATAAAAAACAAGAAAAAACAAGGAAGGAAAAGGCCGAAAAAGATGCACCACATCTATTGATGACAGAAGAATAAAAAGACTATGTCTCCAAGAGAGAAAAATGTCATCAGCGGCCATAAGAAGTGATCTGAATGATGCTGGTGTTTCTGTCAGTTCAAGAACAATCAGGAGAAGATTAACAGATGTTGGACTGAGAGGTAGAATTCCACGAAAAAATCCTTATCTTCATTTTCAGCAACGAAAAAAAGACTACAGTGGGCAAAGGTACACATTAATTGGACTGATGATCAGTGGTCACAAGTTATATGGAGTGATGAAACTAAGATATCGTTATTCGGTAGTGATGGGCGAAAATATGTAAGACGTTGAATAGGAGAAGAGCTACATCCTGACTGCATTCAAGCAACTGTGAAGAACCCAGTTAGTGTTATGATTTGGTCATGCATGTCAGCAGATGGTATTGGTCGCCTTCATGTCATCGATGGGACACTGAATGCCAGAAAATACATTGACACTATTCTAGAACCAAAACTTCTACCTTCCATCAGAGATCTCTTTCCCAACAATGCTTCGTTTATTTTTCAACAGGATTCTGCTCCTTGCCACACGGCCGAAATATCGAAAGAGTGGTTTCGTACAAAGAGCATTAAATTGTTGTCATCGCCAGGAAACAGTCCTAAAGTCAATCCTATCAAAAATTTGTGGCACCGTTTGAAAACTCTTGTCCGAATGAGGCGCCCATCAAATAAAAAGGAACTAATTGAGGCTATAATTGTTTCCTGGCATCATGTAATAACGAAAGAAGAGCTTAAACTCTTGTCAGTTGAATAAACGTCGATGTGAAGCTGTAATAAAAAATAAAGGGTACCCTACTAAGCACTGCTAACTCACTGCAATCATCGCTATCTAATGTATATCGATAACGATTATCGTTTAATTTTTTTGTATTGCAAATAATTGAATTTTTTTATTTTGTACTGAATTCAGTAATAAATTCTCTTTAAAATGATATGTACAAGTTTGCATTTTGTGAAACGTAACGTTTTCTATAAGCATACAAAGTTCAAAAACATAAAAATTTCCAAAAGTGTCCACAATTTTGGCCACCACTGTAGATATACACATTTTTTTTAAAGGGCGACTTGCGTTGAGGAAACTCAATCGCCTAATCCTGGTAGTGAAGATATATCGTCCACCACCTTTTAGTTGGGGCACCAATGTAAAGTCACTAGGTTTTTTTATGGTGATTCAACTTATGCAGAGGAAGAAGAACCTAATCACTAAATCCTGATGGTGATGATTTATCGTCCATCACCTTTTAGTTCGGGCACTAATTTAGAGTCATTAGGTTTTTTTTAATGGTGGAAACCTGAAAATTGTGCAATGCGTTCAAAGAGATTCGAACTCCGGACCTTCCAAATACGCGTCGAGTGTGCTTCCAATTACATCATGAAGCCACGTGAAAAGGAAAGAAACGTGAAAATATACCTATCCAAACCAGCATACTATTTTTCGGAAATCTCAAAAGCGACTGCGCGATTTTCTAAAACCAACAGCTACTTATTTATATTGTTTAAAGTAGTTTTAGACACAGAAATTATTCTAGCAAATTAAGGAAAGTTTCACACTTTTAAATTAATTCTATTACTTTTAAGTTAATACCCTATAAACGACTGTGCACTTGCTGCATTCAGAAAATTACGCTTAACAATATACAGGTGTTAAAATAATTTAACGATTTAAGACTGTTTGCATAGTAGGTAACACAAATATTTTACTCCGAGTTTAATAGCAATAATTTTAAACGGAATATTACAATATCCACAACAGGTTTCACTACAGTTTTCATCTGACTGAAGAATAAAGGAATTAAGAAAAAACTTGCATATTTTTGCACAGAACTAAGGTAGGAAATTCTCTGCTTAGCATCGTTTCGACTAACATGCTTTCATAGTAACATGCCTAATAAATCGCACTTTCTTTTTAATTAAAGCAGCCGAATTTCACTGTCTAATTATTACTGTCTAGACAACATTTTTAAGTATGTTGCAAGAGCAATCAAACAGCATTTATTTTCCGGTGTATTTGCCTGATCCCGATATTCGTACCTCGAAATAATTCACGGATCGGTATGCTTCAAATAAGCATAAATATCTTCTAGAAATAAAATAATAGTTTCTCATGAATAAAAGAATTTTTAGTGTTAACCTGTTAAAGTATTAAAGTGTCAGGACTTAGTTCTTTCCTCTCATTATCTAGCTTCATACTTGGCAGAACATCCTCCACATTTTCTTTCTCGGGAGTATGCTTAATTTTTAAATAATTTTTTTTAACTTAAGGGCCCGTCTTATGAGTCTAGTTATAAAATAAGCAACAATTTTTTTCCCAGACTGTAGAAATAACATTGTCGCGTGATCAGTGTATACGGTAACATGTTCCTTGCCAGAATATACTCTAAATTTCTAAACAGTCAACAGGTCTGCTAGTGTATCTGTTTCAGTAGTCGTAGTATTTTTCTGAATTTAGTTAACGGTTTTGCTGAAACACGCTGGGGTTTTCCATGTTACATAAGTACGGCTCCCACTGAAAACTCAGATGTACCTCCAGCGTTTTCTAATTTGCCAGACAATTCAGAGACTTTCAAGACTACAAGACTAAGGGCTGCTATGTGAGCAAACGTTTTAATTAATATTCTATCACAGGAGCACAAACCTAAAACTGATGGTAATTTCTTTGCTGTGTTAGGCAGCCGTTAATTGTTAATCTCTGAATTTTTTTAATCTTCTGTTCCCATTCCACGCTTTGATATTTTATATCTAAAATATCGAAGTTTTTTGGCGAGAATTTGCAGTTTTCTGCATTCATTGTTAAACCTGCTTTTTTAGGAGTGCACAAAATTAGTGCCAATCTTCAGTGTGTTCATCAATTGTGTTATTTGTGACTATTATATCATCTAAGTATACGAATGTTGATTTGCCAAGAGATTATTCCCTTAAGGTTATCTTTAGGGCCCTTTAAAATGCCCTGCATTCACAAGAAAAGCCAAACTCATAAGCCGAACTGCATCCACACGGAGGCACATACCCTTGAGTTAAGGATAAACGCTTTCTTTCGCACGCTCTCAGGTTTCACGCATGTCTGAAAATATCTAGACTTGAGATCTGTGTAGCCCCATGTTTTCAGGATTTCATTTTTTAAAACTGTTTTTTTTTTCATTTATTATCAAGACGTAAACAGATATTTTGTTATTGCATTTAATTTGTTATAATCGAAAGCGAATCACAAAGTCTCACATTATGGATAGAGGGAAGTGCAGAACACTGGAGGACTAACTTAGGGATTACTCATGGGGGGGTTATTATTTTGCTTTTTAACATTTCCCAAACACGTTTTTCTATGAAATCTTTCTTCATTTCATCCTAGCGGTAGGATTTCTCTCTACATGGGTGGGGGAGGTTATTTCTAATTTCGATCTCATGGCTCATCACATGTGTTAACCCTGAGGTTTGATCAAATTAATCTGGAAACTTTGATCAACAATTCAACAAGTTTCCAAAAAATCAAATACCTTTAGATTTTTTTCTACGTGTTATGGATAAGTTTACAATTTTAGGAAAGGTTCTTCGTAAATTAAGGAAAATATTCATTAATGACTTTACTTTGTATTTTTACCACTCGAGCTTGCTTTCAGGAGCACCAGAATTTTCGGGTGAACTATTTCGATTAAAAAAATATATTGGAATGTTTCATCAGCTGATTCTGGATATAAGGATTTTCTTAGTGAAGATAAATTGTAACTGTTTGATGTATCCTCCTCCTGAGGACGTTATATCGGATTTAGTTGGATTCTTTTTCTTTCATATTCTTTTTTTGGTTTTTTCTTGTGATGGTTTATTTTAATTTTTCTTTTTGCATTTAAAGAATTCTAATTCTGCATATATAGTATTTGTTTTAATTAATTTATTTATTTGAATTCCAATTTTTGATACTTGTGAAAAATTGGTTCTAATTTTTTTCTTTATATACATAAATTATGTATGCATGTATGTATGTAATGTATGTATGCACGTATATATATATATATACAAAACACAGGACAAAGAAAAAATAATGGAAACCTAATAAGGAAAATAAAATAAGGAGCACAGTTACGAAACATGGGCAATAGCTTTGTTTGTAACACTGTAAAACTACCCGAAAAAACAGCCTATAATGTTCCCATGCAGCATTTCTTTATAATGTCACAGACTATCTAAATATAATTTTTAATGCAAGTTTAATGTATTAAATGTTAGGCTTAAAATGGGTCCTACATTCACATCACGAAAGCAAAAAATAGTGCATGTGCGGGTAGAGGAAATGTGTGTTGCAAATCAAAGCACGTTTTTTGTTAATTAATCAATTTTTGGAAAATGTAATAATTGAATTGAACAAGCTATGTTTCTGAAATATAGGCTGTAAATGTACTGTACTGAATTAGGAAAACTATTAAAACAAGTTGCAAATATACACTCTCAGACAAAAAAAAAACGACGCACCACGACGCACCGAGAAGATATAAAGGAAATTGGACACAAATTGATATGCATAAAATTTTACATTTGGGCTGTCAATGAATGAACGGTTGTCGCTACAGCGCATCTGATCTGCGCTACTGGTAGGATATTTAAGAGAAGAAATTACGATTCCAGGTCATAAATTCTTCATGAATTTCATTCCGTGTACTTTGGTAGACAGTAACTATGCCTCGCATACAGGTGCGCAAACGATATGCGCAGATGTCAGAATTTGAGAGAGGTCGTTTAGTTGGGCTCAGAAGCCGGTTGGCCTTATCGGCGAATAGCCCGACATTTGAGAAGGAGCGATACCACTATTAGACGATGATGGCAGGAATGGGTGAACTATGGCCGCATACAGTGTCAAGAAGGAAGCGGTAGGCCTAGAGAAACGACAGAACGCGAAGACCCAGCAATCGTCAGAACAGCACTCACAGCCCCAGACGCATCATTATCATCGACTGTACGTGCAATTAGTGATTCAGTAATCGCAAGTATCATTCATATACGGCTCACGGAAAGGGGGCTGAGGTCATGGCGCCCCTTGCGCCGACTACCATTGACCTCTGCACAGCGTCAAGCCCGTTTCTAGTGGTGTCGGGCTCATTTCGCACTGAAATGTCACTGACTGGAGTAGAATAGTCTTCAGTGATGAGTCCCGCTTTGAAATGAGCCCCGATGACCAGCGAAGGCGAGTCTGGAGACGCCCCGGACAACGGTGTGATATCAGCCTGACTGTCTTCCCGCAGACAGGCCGACAAACAGGAGTAATGGTCTAGGTGCCATTTCATTTCATAGTAGGACCCCTTTGGTTGTCATCCGTCGCAACCTTACAGCACAGAGGTACATCGACGTAGTTCTAAGGCCTGTTGTGTTGCCCTTCATGTCACGCCACCATGGGCTTACATTTCAGCAAGATAATGCCTTCCCCCACATTTCACATGTTTCTACTGTTGCCGAATATTACCTTGGCCAGCAAGGTCGCCGAATCTCTCTCCTTTTGAGCACGTTTTGAGCATTATGGGCAGGGCCCTCCAACCAGCTCGAAATGTTGACGATCTAACGCGCTAGTTGGACAGAATTTGTCACGATATTCCTCAGGAAGACATTAGCAACCTCTGTAATCATTTGTACATTTCTTCTACCGATTTTCGTTCCATTCGGATAACTCCTTCTTGGTGCGCCGTTTTCTTTTTTGTCTAAGTATGTATATGCATAGATTTGATTGAAAAATCATCCGAAACTTAATAAAGAATATATTTGTTTTTAATATGACATTCGAGTTCCATTAATTGCAAATTTTTCACCATTCTGGCACGCATTTCTGGCATGGCATCATATGTGTTCGCGGAAAGTATGGCATTTCAAACTAATCTTAGAATCTTTAGCTTATTATAACCTAATGGCAAATGAGACGTCATTCAGAAGAAATTATATGGAATTGAAAGGTAATAAAAAATATTTTAAATTCTTCCAAATTAAAACTGAGACATTCCAATAAAAAATTAGAATGGAAACTTCAGTTGAAGTTATAATTAAATTTCCACTTATTGCCAAAAAAATCACCTTAAAAACATTTGAATATTTATTTAACTGAGTATTAATTTTAACCTGGTTAATACTAAATGGTATATTTAGTTAAATAATATTAGTTTAAAACCCAAGCATTTATGTTTTAAATGTATGGCGTATTGTATTATTTGAGTAGCAAACTGCAAGAACATATCATGAATTGCTTGAAGTCTACACGATGGAAACGTCTTATACTTTGAAGTGCTTATCTCATTTTTAGGTATCTCAGTAACAAATTGCAAGAAAACGATTATGAAATGTTTTCGGATTTAGTAGTGAATTACAATAAAATATAATAATATATAGCCAGTTGATGCAGTCCAAGTATAGTCAATTGATGTAGTTTACATAAGGAACCATATTACGATAATATTAAGTACACAAAAGGCTTGTTTAGTTATTGAATTTATACTATCGGAGATAATTATGATATATTTATTGACTAAAGTATGTGTTACGCACCTATAATGCAACTGACCGGAATTTTCAAGCATTCGTTACCTGGAAACAGACACCAGTATATCTGAGAAATAATAATTAATAGAATTGAGTGCTGAAATAGATACAAACAAGACGTTTAGAATGGTGTTCATAAACATAAAATGTTGTTTCATTCTGCAGCTGTATTCCTTCAATAAATACACTGGCTTACAAATTAGCAATTTTGAAAAGCATAGTTGAATTTGAGTGGCTGAAAGTCGTGCAGATGGCAATATGCAAGTGCCATGTGTTACAGCCAATTACGATTGACGGGCAGTACATATACTAATTAGGCAGTCGTTGAAGACGCCATCACTCCGAAAGTTTTGAAGAGGGGTTTATTTAAATGCTGAATCTACGATGCAGTAACTGGCTCTGAATTTCTCCTTATGGATGATAACTTTCGTATCCATCGAGACAGTATCGTCAAGGAGTATCTCTAGAATTACTGCATTTCTCGCATAAAGAGAGTACAAGACAGTTGAAAACTCCCCTATTAGAGGAATGGCCGTTGCTAGCAACCTCATAAAAACATGGATGAATACTGTAAAGTTTGTATGAAGGTTCGTGGTGGTCACATATTTAATTATTGTATGTTTTATTCATTTCTTTTAGCTTTAAATATAAATTTGTTATTAACCTAAATGTTATGTCATGATATAATTTAGGAATATTAAGTATTATTTTCGTCTTTGTTTATAATGCTAGTTTTCTTCCATGCATGAATACATTCGCTAGCTTTATGTGTGTGTAGTTTGGTGTAAATCAAAGATTTACTTTTTTATTTTGCGTATGTTATCGTCGCATGCTTAACTTTTGGAAGACAGTGTAAGTTCTGTATCTCATGTTTTAAGCACACATATTTCAGACAAATTTTGTGCCATACCAGGAGGCTTTTTTGTTGGGGGGTGTGAATAGATTAATAATTAGGGTTGATAGCATAAGGATAAGATTTCATTTCAATATTTTGCCTAACAGACTACTATTTTTGATAAAAAATATTTGTTAATCTGTATGCCATTTCATTTCTAATAACAATAACGCATCCAAAAATATTTAATGAATTTTGATTTTTTTCAAGTATATTTTTGCAAAATATTACACTTGTTTTGCAGATTCATTGGGATATCTAACGAACATTGAAGATTTTTAGGAAATTCTATAAAGTATTTTTGTCGCCTTCTTAGCATCTTCTTCGTGGTGTGATTGTCAGCACACTTAGCGCGCATTCGAGAGTCCGAGTATCGAGTGCCGGCGAGGGCATTGCTCAATTTTCATGACCCCTGCTTCAAAAAAATCTTAATTTCTCTACAATTCTGGTATATTAGATATTAGTCCATTCACTCTGAACGAAAGTCATACTGCAATATATTTAAACAGACTTCAGATCAAAGTATTAGTATTGCACTTTAACAAACACAAATTGGTTCGCTTTGGAAAATAATTAGCTCACTAAAAACTTAAAAAGGGAACAAGGACGCAAATCCCAGTATGCCTATGACACAAATGTTTATTTATATCTGAAACGAGTAATATGTGTAACTCTCCTCAGAAAACTTCCTATCGTTTTATATGAAATTATTCACATTTTAAGCAATTCATATTCGTATTTAATTTTTCCGGTGGATTTCCTGGTGGACAAGTCAGTTGTCTATGTAGATGGTATTTCTTTATTTTCTATTACTATACTAGGTGAGTTACAGTGAATACTGCAGTTTATTGCACAATTTTAGTTTAACAGCTACGTTTAATTATATTCGGAAAAGGCCTGGAATGCTGAAAATTCTTTTAAAGCATGTTATTTTTAGTGCACAAGAGCATCTTATTTTTTAGCAATTAAATAGGGAATACAAAATACAGAAGTTTTCTTTCCGATCTTCGCAACTGCATTCATATTACTTTTTGTTATGCTGTATTATTTTCACCACATATTAGCTTAAATCAGACTTGTTTTATTTTATTTTGATTTTACTGAAGAACTTAATGATATGCGACACAGCGCTCATTCTATAGCAGTCTTCATATACATTATTTCTGTAGTGAACTCCTTATTTCTTTCTACCTGCGCTACGTAACTATACTAATCTTTCTCAAAGAGCTATAAAATAAATTTGAAAAATGAAGACCTTTGACAAATGTTCTTACGAAATACTAGCACGAAAGCAGTTAGAGTTTTTTTAATAAATTAAAAAGTATTCACAAATATAATTAATTAAATGTCAAATTCATTAATTATCATCATTTTTGTTTAAATCAGCCAGCCTGAGAAGTTAAAAAAAATAAATATTAACTATCAGCTGCGTTTACTGCTTTTAAATCTCTCAGTTTGTTAACATTTAACAGTCAAATTAAAATTTAACTTAAATACCTTACGTTTTTCCGAATAGCAACATCCTGGCGCTCGGAAGATAAAATAAGTTGCTTTTCAATATCCAAGTTTGTTTATTAAGTCCGAAAGATTCTTATATTTTGCCGAATGACAAAAGGCTAGCTAGCAAATAATGAAAAAGATTTATTTTGAGCAATGGCAATACATTGTTTTCAATTTTCTGAGTTTGATAAATATAAATTTAATAAATTCGAATAAATATGAAATAAATAAAAAACAAATTAATTATGAAAAACTTCAAAGAGTTCAAATTTTAACTTTCGTCCAAAAATATCTGTTAAAAAGTTTGCGTTCTGCTGAGTGCGCAGTTTACTAGTCTGCTGTTACACCCACTCCAGCTAGCTTTATTGTTATATACCATAATTTTGACCAAGATGAAAATTTGCAAAGAAAAGAATCATCATCAATTTTAGGAATTGGATAATAATGCATGTTCTTTCTTTCTTAGTTACTTCTTAACTATACTATTTATTGTCCATTTATTCATCCAATATAGATCCCGGATAATAAGTCTGTAACCAGGAAAGTCCATTGAACCACTGATCGTAGTTAATTAGTTCATTAGGTTGTAACCAACGAGCAGGATTATTTTTTCCTTGAACGCGATTCAATTTCATTTCAGGAATGATGGTGTGAATTCTTTCGTAACCTTTCGATTGGCTACTTGGCTACGAAAGGAAACTGTCTCCATGATTCAGAGGCAATCCAGAATAAGGTGATAGTAGAATCCGACCATGCAAAATTATAAGTAGCGGTAACATTCAAACATTTCATTATTACCTTGAGCAGATTTGCTGACTATGATGCAACACATAATTCAGGTCTTGACTGCACTTTAGATGGTGTAATTCTTGTTTTTGCACATATCAATGATGCCTCAATTTCTTCTTCAGAAAAGGATTTAGCATAAATACCTACACCATATTTCTTCAGATGAATCACTAATGTAACTCTATCTTATGACAATTATTAACTAAAATCGCTCTAGCAATTTTTAGTTTACTTTCTGAATTTAACTCTACACGTAAGCGAGTCCAAATCGTCGATCTTTGCGGGTTAGGAAGTTAATCCCAATCTAACTTGTCAGTCAACAACTATTGAAGGAACAGTTAGTGACAACGGAAATTACAGAAAGTATTTTGTTAAAATCAAATATGTTCCGGTGGAGATACCAGTTTATTCCCAACACTTTTCTTGGTTGTTCCTTGAAAATGTTCAACCGAAGTGCATAATCTCTGAGTTCTTATGGCAGTTCTTCTAATATATCAGATATATTAGATGGCCATTTCCGCAGTATAAAACCCTCCTCTACGCGGACGATTACCTATGCCGTGTATTATATTTTTGTCAGCAGAGCTTGAAGTAGCACCTGTTAAAAGATCGTCAACATAAAAGTCATATTTAACAACCTCCGAAACCCTTGGAAAATCTTTTTTTTCATCTAAAGTCTTATAATCATCTAACAATGTCTTCCGAGACTGTTTTGAGAATCCGAAATTTCTCCACTAAAATGATATGCAAGATTTAACATAAGAATTAAAGAATGCTGTTTCTGAAATTAACCAGCCTAATTTTGAATGAAAAGCTGACGGAAGTTCTTTGTTTCGCTCAATTGGTTCACCCAAAACAAGTAACATGAAAACATTAACTGCTGGAAGAATATTATTTTAGCAGAATCATAAAATATAGGATCTGCGAAAAGTAGATCTTTGAAACCCTTTGCAATATTTGATGGCAATAACATGTACGGTAAGTTTCCGAAAAACTTTTCTGTAAGAAAAACGGAAGTTCTAAAGGAAGATTCCGAATCAAAATGGGGGGGGCAAGAAAATAATCTCCAATTCTCCAATTGTTTGAGATGCGGCTGATCCTAGACAAAATATCTGGATCCTTTTTTTTTCCTTTCCAGACGAAAATTTGAAGGACAGCTCTCAGTAATTAAGTTCGCTTGTGAGCCAGAATCTACTAAGTCTCGGCATTGAACGAAATTATCTATTGCGTTTTGAACTCTAACCTACCCTTCACGAACTGGTTACAGCAGTTCATGACAAAACCTGTTTGCTTATAATTCCATTATTCACAGAATTAGAGTTCATCTGATTGACATTATTATAAATGTTACCTCAATATTTCAAGGAGTAAACACCTTTGCATGAACAGAAAAATTATCTTCATTAATACTAATCGCAGGTAAAATAGCATCTCGAGATTTAGTAAAATGCAATAATGAATAATGATTATTGACATGTTTTGCTACCAAAGCTTTTACAAGACATAAACATTCTGCACATTAGATAAACAGTTAAAACAATGTTTATTAAATTTCACAAAATCGAATCTCCTGTAAACTGGCAATTTAACTGAATTTATCACTCTTATATAAACAGTGATTTTTCTTACAATAAGAACAATTTGTAGTAGTTTCTAATACCAACGATATGACCTTAGAATTTATCTACCTTTCCTTAAAATTAGTTTTACTGTTGCGAAGTGTCCAAGCATGTTCTTTTTAAAAAGTGAAAGTAATTCATTTAATGTTCCTAGTTGATCGCCCTTTAAGTGTCTCTCATACCAAACGTGCGAAATTTTATACAATTTTTCTACACGTATATGAGTTACCAGTAACCAGAGCCTTCAACTTTTCGTTCTAGGACACGTATAGTACGAACGTATTCATTAGTGACGTCCACAAGATTTAAAATAGCATCCGCTGAATCAGCAATATTTGGCTGCATAATAAGCATCTTAATTAATGCTCCACCATCTCTTGCTTCTTCGGAAAAAATCTATCTTTGAGCAACTCACAGCAATTTCGTAATTTGACTCTGAAATAGATATCGCTTGAATTATTTTCAGAACTTCAGCCTTAGAAGAGCTCTTAAGATATACGAGCCTTTGGGCATGTGATATTTTATTATTATTGTGTATACGGACCTGAAGAAGTTCGCTAAATGTAAGCCATTGATTTAAACTTTCACTAAAAGTATGTAAATTTAAATTCGGCAGTTTTACTTCGGTAATATCAGAATTAACACTAACTGAATTAACATTATCAAGGCGAGAACGTTCTAAATCCAAGTAGAACCATCAATTGTATTTTGAACTGTTTCAAGTTCTTCAACGTATGTATCAACCTTTCTTTCCTCACATGTTATATAAAATATTATCAAAAATGCGTGAAACTTCGTCATTTAAATTATTCAGTTTCTTTTTGAAAAGTTCGATTTTTGCCTCATCTGCGTTAGCGGTGTCGGAGTTTATTTTATCTTTCAAATTATTTTAATTCCCTTTAGCGACTCGTTTCTTGATTAATAGTTACTTCATACCCATTATTATGAAGTTAAAGTGATTTATCCTTAACTGAAACAGTAGATGCGTGTTCTTAAATGTGTCAGCAATAATCAGCTGAATCCAAATTTATTTGATCCGTCAGGCGATGACAAACAAATATTCGTAGCAGAAGTCAAAACATGAGATTCCGAAGTAAAGTGTTGCAAACAAATCTACAAATCGAATGCACTAAAAAATGGCTTATGTGTCGTTCGTTGCGCTGTAGCATACGAAATTAAAATCAGTGTCAGCAATAATAATTGTTGCTTGCTTAATACCCATAAGTGCTGTGGGTTGGAAGAACCAAAAAATGACGATGCGATGCGAAGCGAAATAACACTGCTAAGCACCGGACTGCATGAAAATGCTTTCCCCCCCAAGCAAAAAAAAAAAAAACTGAAAAGTTTCAGATTTTAAATTACGTCTAAAGGGAGCTTTTTTAACGTTTTGTGTGTTACCTGTATTTAGTAAATGTCACGTTCTTCGCACTTAAACTATAAAATTTAGTTCAGCAGAAATATTGCAAAATAATTTAACATGAGCATATCTTTAGAATTTTCGATACACAGCTAAGCGCGCTGGAGATAAAAAAGTGGTCTGCGCTAAATCCTCGAAAGCGAAGGAGGTCACGTGGTCGTGATTTTATGCGTAAGCCGACGTCACATCAATAACAATATTAGCATCAATAACAAGTTCGGTCAATGTAAACATGGTTCACAACTTCACTAAGTTTTGTTTAATGGCCATTTTTGCATATTCGAATGTGAAGGTAAAATATGTATCTTTCTTGAAAGAAAGATATAACAAGCGTCTTCCTTGCTTTTCAGTAACTTAAATAATTCAAGCAAGCTTTTCAATTTAAAAAGCAAATAAATAAAATACATTAACAAGCGGAATATTGAGAGCTCTTTTTGTGATGACAGAATTATGAGTGATTATGAATTATTAGTATTTTCATGGTAAAAATGTGATAACATGGTCTTCTTGAAGCTCTTCTCATTACAAGCAAACTATAAATCATCATTGTTGGAACTGCTGAATGTTTCAAAATGGTTTACATTGGCGATTTATCAAAAATCTTGACGCCTTTACAAAATGGGATCCATAATAATTGTCTTTGTGAAGGACATTCTGCGGGAAACTGGCTCATATCTACATTAGAAACTACACTAGAAAAGCCTAGAATCCGTTTTTGACGTCCTTTTTAAGCCTTTAATTGATATTAGCTTTCTATGAAAATACCTTGGCAGTTTCACAACAGTTCATTCATATTAAAATTTGAGTTTATTTCACTGGATAAAAATTGCTATTCAAATTTAGTGTGGGTGCAATATATTTTTTCAGAACTATTCAAAACAAACTTATACACATATTAAAAAAATATGAACATGTAAAACTATAAAAAAATCTTCCAGTAGATCTTCTTTTTAAATATACTATATGATAGTTGTTCCATCCCAAAATTATGTAAATAATTTATATTTAAACCAAATTTCTTTCAGATATACAATAAAATAATACAAGATGTAATATTTATTACAAAAAAGTTCGTAATTTAAATTTAATTAATTTTTGGATAATATATAGAGAGAGCGGCAAATATTAGTTTCTCTTTCTAATACAATGTAGAAATTAAAGCACAATGCATTAATTATTGAGTGAAATGCATTGCAAATATTAACGCAACTAATTTAAAACTAAATCTCATATATATCTCAGTGATTTAAAATAAACACAAGAGTGTATTGGAAAGATATACATGTTAATATTTAAAGAAGTGTAGTATTTTCAAGAAACTTTCGCTACTTCTGAAACCCATATCGCAGAACCATGTTTCAATTTATGCCCAGAAATTTACTGAGCGTAAAGGGCGTATCTTTAACGTGACATCATCTGACGCGCAGTTTAGATGTCACGTGACCTCCATGCGCGTTTTGGGATTTAGCGCTTACCTAAAAGGGTTTTGTTTTTCCCGTAGAGTGTTGCCATTGCTCGCTTTTAAATCGTTGAGTTTGTTCATCAAAAATTCGTTTAAGTTTTATAAAATAGGAAATAGATAATAAAACAAATTTCAAATTACAAATTTGGGCTTCCAGACGTACATTATTCAAAATTGGATGGCTTTAGGTACCGTTGTTTTATCACTTTTGGAGAAATATACATACATTTATGCAGATTCTTCAATATTTAATTTCTTTAAATATAATATAAGGCGATAACTTTTGGTGGCAACAATTTGAAAAGTGATACAGCCGTTTATAATGTTTCAACGCAAAATCCCAAAACGAAAACAATAGGCCTTCAGGTTCAAAGCCCCTTTGGACTAAAAATCTTTTTCTCTTGTCGGCAAAACGCGAGAGTCAAGTGATACCTAAAAATAAACAGTGCTAGGAATAGTAGCGCCATCTGTATTAACTTAAATTTAATAATAACAACTTTGAAAACGGTATATTCCATACGATATATACATCTATATATGAAGGTATTGCTATAAAAATCAAAACAACACATTTAACGTAGCGGTGACTAACATGCAACACATTTAACGTAGCAGTGTATATTAACGTAGCATCTATATATATTTAACGTAGCGTCTATATATCTTTCTGTCGAAAAGTGTTCGATGCCTAACATGCTATGATTGGAAAGATCCACATCCTTCACCGAACTGTCATTTAAATATTTTAAAGGGTTTGTTTATATGATAACCTGCATAATTTCTTTTGGAATAAAACAGTTTTAATACTCAAATAACAAAACAAAAATTAAATTCAAATTAAATATTTCCTAAACTTCGATGAAACTTAGAAACGTAGAGGTGCGATTACGGTCAAGGGGTCTTAGTAATTTGATTTCATAGAGTTAATTTATCCGAAAAAGTAGTATGACGTAATTTCCCTTTTGACTATTCTCCGCAAAAGCCTAAATCGTCTTATACCATTGCATGATTAGTCAACATTAATTATTCGATTAATCAATTATTAAAAAGGATTACAAATTTGCACTTGGACTTTTCTTGGATCTCTGAATACAGTCTTAACTTACATGTTGGGTTGCATCAGGCAGATTTATTTTTCAGTTTGCATTAGAAACTGAACATGAGGGTCCAAGTAAATTAGTCACATGATTACGTACGAAACATTTCAGAAGATTTCGTAAAATATTTCAAGAATTTAAAAGATATCTGATTGAATATCAGCCTATTATATAAGGCGCAGAAGGTTTTAATAGTGATAATTTCGGAATGAAATCCGAGACAAAGTCGGAATTAATCGTACTCATGCGAGAAAACATTAATAGTATACGACTATTACAAATTAGAAAAATTATGAGATCAAGTTGCAAAATATAATCTCAATAATGAGGTCTTAATAACTACAAAGGATAATCCGCTTTTTTTACTCAAAATGCTTTAAGAATTTCTTTCGTGTTCGGGGATGTTTCCAATATGTTGGGTGATTTCAAATATGTTCACAAATATTGAAATTTTAATCAAATTGACGTCTCATCACTTCGCCTTTCGAAGGCAAAATGGAAAACATATATTTAGAAGCAAAAAGCTTCTAAAATTTTAAGCTTTTAGAAATCACTAACCAAATGTGCTACACAAGACCGTTGCTGCAGATATGAATCATACAGACCATCTGAAAGCTCTGTATGAAGTTCTCTTTCAGTCGGAAGTACGGAATGGTATATTATGACGAGTGTATACGTTGGACCAGAGATGATTCTAATTGATAAGCTCAACGGTTTCGTGTGTCTCTTATCTGACAAACAATTACCAATATATTTCTACGGTCGCAAAATAAAAGTAACCAAAGAAGTAGATGCACCATCTTTTGATAAAAGTAACCAAAGAAGTACCATCTTTTGATGTTAGAGGCCTATTCAATCTGGTATTCAGGTATAGAGAATTTACTTCTACATACCTTTGATGTTAAAAAAACATGAAGGTGGTATTTGAAGCATCAGGATTAATAACTCTACGTGCGTGGAAAAATTTGAATTATCGCATCCATCATTATATATAGAAGTACTGGCATTTAAACAATTTGCAGTCTTATTTACATAGACTGAATATGAAACGTATTTTAACTCAATGAAGGTTTTCTATAATAATTAAATATAGGAATCTTTTCCATTATAAGAGACAATATGCACTTGTGGTGCTTATTTGCCACATTTAAATTGTTCTTATCTCTTGTATCTACCTTTTTATTTCCAAAGCAAATATTGACATTAAAAGATTTTGAAAATGTAGCTTTCTAATTCGTTCTTTGTTTATTGAAATAATTCATTTAAAACGTACACTTTTTATATTCAGGAAACTTTGATCGTAATCAAAAGCAGCTGATGTCAAAAATCAATTTTTTTGAAAGATGTATCAAGTTGATGCATATATTTTTTAAGGGAAACACTTTTGCATGTATTGTCCATAACATTAAAGATTTAAATACTAGCGTACCAGTTGTTATGGAACACGTACTAACTCATAATAGAAAAAGTTTTAGCAGGTGCCACGGCATGGGAATAAGAAGTAACGTAAAATTCAGAGATTGAAAAAATTCAAGTTTTTTTTCCTCTTATCATTTTACATTTTTTTTAATTCTTTAAATTCTAAATGACGTACAATTTTCCACAGTTCTCGGTTAGTACTCACTGTGAATCTTCCGGTGTCTATTTGGGAATCAGTCTTTTGTACATTCTTTGAGCAAATGTTCCTATTTTGTCTGCAGCACCAACAGATAAAATACATGTCGGCAAGCTGTATTTTCGTGAAGCGACGCATACGTACCATTAATAATCCATACGAACAATGAAGATTTTTCTCAATAGACAACTTTAACTAATCGCCCTTGCCACCTCAGCACTATTTCCAAGCACATATTCCATAGCAAAGTCTGCTTGTTTCTGTTCCCTCTGCTTTTTCTTACATTTTTGGAAGGTATTTTAGAATCACCCTGTACGTTTAAGATTTTATACGTTGCCGAATCGACTATGCACGTGGATGCTAAAAACTCTCCTACTAGCCAACACGATAGTACAAAAGGCTGCTTCTAGATTCTTTTTTGCTTTTCATTCGCCACAGATTTTGATTTTCGAAGGCATGATTTTGCACAACTCCGCCATTCATGCCTAACGTTCTTTATGTTATAATTCTCAGAGTTTTGATAAGACCCCCCAAATGAATTTTTGGTTCGTAAATACTGTCTATATTTCATATATCATATGCTGAGTTTGCATTTAATTAATGTATAAGAGTTTTTGTCTAAGAATATATTTTGATATCAAATATTGCCTTAATTCTATATAAGTATTATCATTTAACAAAAGGAACTGAAAATGAGCTTGATTTAGTAGATTTTCTGCTATTATAGCAATAGCTTTGCACATTGAGGTAAATACAGTAATTAGAATTGTAAAATTTAATAAACAAATAAGAAAAGTAGTGACAATAATGTAAAGTGATAAAGTTTTGAATTAAAACCTCTCATAATAATTCAGTTAAAATGTACTGTTTATAAGGGTAATTTACTGTACATTAAATTGTAAGTTATACAGCAGCAGTTTAAAAACGATGAAGATTAGTAACCAGTACAGGAATAAATTAAATTCTAAGAATTTAAGCTCTTGTTTTTTTGAAAGGAAGGGGACAATACTAATGGCTAATATTCTTTCTTCAGCCGCTAATGTTTTATCTATTTCTTAACGTATTATATTTTGTCCTTTAAGTATATCGAACGAAACCTCTTTGCTGTGTTTATCGTTCTCAGAGCACGTATTTAGCACCCACGTAAAGTAGGAAATATTGTCACTCGAGGGACATACTATTGCAAGCCTCGTGAGAAAGTGGTCTATTTAAAAAAATCATTATTATATTTCGTATAACTGAGTTTTCCTTTTGTTAAATAAATGCATACGTCTCCGCTTGGTATCTCATTTTACGACAAAATAACATCATTGCAAATGCTTCCACAAAATTTCGCTTTGCAATTCCGAGCATCCGAATTTAAATACAAGATTTTATGCTCTGTATCAATGTTCCCAACCGGTGGTGTATGGATTTCTTAGTCAGGGGTGCGCAAGAAAATAAACCCTAATGAAAAACAAAAAGGACTAAATACTGAAAAACATGTGTTGAGAAAGTTTAAATTTTCCTTCGAACAAAAGGGAAAGTAATTGTGATGGCTAACAAAAGAACCTTCATTGGCCAAGCTATGTACGAATGTAGTTAATTGTAACTAGCCCCACCGACTTTCCTTTTCGCCATCGACGGAACAACTGGCTCACTGAGTTAGGTGCTTTTCAGCCTGCTGGATTTCGTAAATGGAATTAAAAATAAATAAATAAATATAAATAAAGAGCTTAGTACTGTGTTATTGCCGAATTGTTTGCATTTAGAACTAAGTGCTGTGTCCTCCAGAAATTGGCCATGCTAAACGAGGAATATTTTTCACTATTATGGTACATATTAGGTATACAGATATATTATGGATATTGTATAGACTCAGGTACAGATGTAAAGTTGAACAAATACATTACAAATTGTGAAATACATTAAATGAGTTCTGGATTAATCATAGTACTAAAATAAAAACGAAACAAAACAAGACGCTAAATAAATTAATATATGTACAGAGCGGGCTGTTGACGGCACAGTGTCCAAGGAATGAAGTCACTCCAGGCTGTCGGCAATGCTTCTAGCAATGGTAGTGCAGCCTCTAATGTGGCTGAGCACATATTTTATTCTTAATTTGTGTTCTTGAACCATGCGGGCATATTGATTGCAGCTGATCTTTTTAAATGTGAATTCGCTGTGTGCAGGCAATCATACAGATAATAATCTGGGTCACCAGTATTGCACACAGATACATTGATCGTTGTCTCTTAGGCGAAATCTGAAAATAAGACATATATGGGTCATGCCCTGTCAGATACTGTGTGAGGTGCGAAGAGCTGCTATTTAAATTCTGGTTTAATTTTCGATGAAAATTAAACAGTCTTCTGCCTGTGGTGCTCGACTCCCAGTAGTTTTGCCCTTGTATCATTAGTTCAAATTTTAGAGGGATTTTCAGATATGAGCACATTTTAGAGTCGTTTTTCAGATATGAGTGTGGAAGGCGCCTACAAATGCTACTCACATGGGGTTCATTAGCTGCGTTTTACGCAATCACATCTGCTGCTTCATTTCCTTTAATCTCCGTATGGGCTCCATGTGCACCCATTGAAGCTTGGGCCTCAGACTTGCGGCAATCGAAATTGTATGTCTCTGACGTTTGACTGTCTCTGACTGGAATGTCTACTGCCGCCGCCCTGGAGGGCCTGTAAGCTTGACATTCAGTCTGTGTAAATTACTTTATGCCTTTCGTTGCTAGCAGTAAAGTTCAGAGCTGCTTTTAGGTCTGTAACCCCAGCGACACTATTTATGTTTCTCAATTCCTTTCTCATGATATGTAGCCATCCTTCTTCCCGCTTAAATATGTCAAGTTGTATATGTCACTTAAATACGTCAAGAATACTATTGGGGGCCAATATTATTTTTAACACTGAAAATATCATGAGTTTTGTAGCTGCCTTTGTCTACAATTATATTACTGCCAAATTAGTTTTAGTGTTGATAAATGTAAGGTTTTAGAGTTGAAGGTAGGTGTAAATAAAATGGTGAAGTGGTTAAAAATACAGTTTTACTCAGAATCAAATCCCATATGTGTTATAGATTTGCCTTCTGTAACAAGCACTTCCAAAGAACCACCTTTTTTATTGTACAAATAAAGAAAAAAATCAATACAAAAAATTATAATATACAACCTATAGTACAACAAAGGTAGTAAAATTTCAGTTTATACAATATAGAAATAATTTTCTTTTCCATTTTTTCTATCAGCTGTACAGAATTTAGCATGTCGTTTCCTTTAATAGTTAGTTTTGAACGTTTATTTTCACTTCGTTGTATGAAATAAAAATGAAGTACTGCGATAAACGAACGCCTGAAAAAAAATTCGGGTATCATATTTCAACGAAAATATTCATTTTGACCGCTCCTGACTACATTTAGACTTTTTTTTCGTGACGTTGTATATACGCACAGAACAAAGGACACTTTTTTTTCCAAAACAGATTGCGAAATGAATTTAAAATGAATTTAAAAGGGGTTTGATTGCGATGACTGTACATAGTATGCATTTTTCACAACTCAGAAAAGGTTGACATTTTGTATATGGGACTGCTATAACATCTAGTGTGCATCTCCCATTTTTATTGCAATTGGCAGTACCAAACGTTTGCATGCGTATATAATTACATAAACATCAAAAATGTTTTATAAAGAAAAATATAAAATTATTTCAAGAATTTTTGCACATTATGCGGCTGAAAATTTATCAGTAAATACAGAAAGATAGAAATTTAGAACCAGTGTTTCAAAAAGACCAAAAATTTAAATTCAAATATATAAATTTTAAAAAATCTTAAAACTGTAGAGTTAGAGTTCTGTTAATGTTAAACGAAAAATTAAAATATTCACATTATTTTTTTTCTTCTGCTGTTTTACTTTAATTTTTCTTTTAACATTTACAGAATTCTAACTCTACAGTTAAACAATTTTTTTAAATTTATTTATTTGATATATTTAGTTCTTTATATAGATATATGTATACATACATACACACATCCATCCTCTTACCCGGCTTAAGAATCATTACCCAGCCTTTATTTTCCCAATCACTAGTCGTAGTCATGCACTTCCAATTATAGAAATGTTTTAATTTCATTTTCAACTTGCTTTAAGGCATCGATTAATTAAGTTAGAGTAGTTCGAGGAATAAAGTTTAAATGAAGTGTAAAAAAACTGTATAATTTAATACGCCGATGATTGAAGTCATGTGATGTACACCTTACATTTTTACTTTCTATATACACATTAAAATAATAATTGCCTTTTCCCAGTGAGGCAGCATATGATAGAAAATTTCTATTCCCAAGAAATTTTTAACTACTTTTTTACCGATTTTTACCTATATGCATTTATTCTCACTTCATCAGACTCTCTTATTAGCTTTATATTAAGAGGGTTATTTTACTATTGATCTACATTCTGTGTTTCCAGAGAAACAAGCCATTTTTTTATTTACGTTTAGTTATATATTTGTATAGGGTGTTACCAAAATTATAAGAATTGAGCTCTAATTCAGTTCCTAAAACTTCGAATTCAGTTCCTAGAAATTATCCCAAGTATTGGCATATTTATGCAGGTTTTCTTGTGTAATACGTTTTTTAGTCCGGTCAGTAGACTTGGCTGATACAGGGTCAGTTTTGTAGCACTGTTTTGGCAACCATCGAAGATGCGAAGATCAATCGTTTTATTTTTGTGGAAAGAATATATTGAATGCTACAAAAACTGTTTAACATCTGCGAGGAATATTCTTTTCCTACATTTATGTTCCCACATCTCTTTCCACGTTTGAAAAAATAACCTTTACGTGGAGTTCGTTTTGAGAGTTCATCCATGCCATAAATTGAGGAGAAGCCGAAAACGTTCTTTGAGAATGGCTTCAAAAATTAGATTTTCGTTGGGATAAGTGTATTCCGTTAAATGTAGAAAAAGCTCATTTTAATACTGAAAAAATTGACGAAATACAAAAAATTGCTAGAACTTTAAGAAGAACTTATAAAGAAACTTCATCTGCACATCTGCACTTCTAGCGTACGCTCGGTTAGCCGGTCAAGATGAGATTACAAATATAGTTATCGAAGGTATGCGCTCGAGATTCTGTGAACGGCAACACAGGAGCGCTCACGGTTACGGTTATAGTTGTAGACACATTAGGTATTCATGGAGCAAGAGAGCTTGAAAAAGGAGCAACGCCTTCGCCGGGGTTCGAACCACGGACCTCTCGGGTACGCCTCGAGAGTGCTTACCACTATATCATGAAGACATGCGAAGAAGGAGGGAGAAATACCTTATATAGTTACAGAAGCTCGAAAATGTCGAATGGCAACGCCAACTTTTTCCGATCGCAAAATGTTCAGCGCAAGCGTAAACCCTAAATAGCGTTGGAACCGTACCAATATGTCCCAAAACTGGCGAGTTATGGATACTCAAAAAAGATTTCTGAAAATCGGCCAATGAAACACGATCTGGGCGTACGTAGAAAATTAGCATATGACAGAGACAAGACACCGATCACTGATGACAGCACATATCGGACAAAAGAATATCTTTATTTAGATCAAATATTTTCCACATGGGTGCCATCACAGGTAAGTATGCATGGTGTCGGGAGACGGTGGACAATACCGTTGAACGCAACATGGCATGAGGAATGTTTGCAATATCACGTGGTATGGAATCCTTTAAATTCGACAAAGTTTGTGGATTGCACAGGTAAACTCTGGATTTGAAATATCCCCAAAACCAGAAATTCATAGGCATCAAATCGAGGGATCGTGGAGGCCACGGAAAAGGATAATGGTGTGAGATGATGTGATTGCCAAAATGCTGTTCCAGGATCCTTTAACAAACTCGCTATATGTGGAGGTGCGCCATTATGCATCCAGACGATGTCACTGAGTGCATTCCGCCTACGCAATTCCTGTAGTAGCGTTCATCCCATTTTGATAATAGTTTTATCAATTCACCACGAACTTTCGCAGGAAGAGTAATTTCATCGTCATGTGCGAGTTCCCGAATGACACTTCGCGTACCCGCCTAACATTTTATCGGTTTCTTACGCAAAATATCCAGCGATCGGCGTTCTATGATTGATATCTTGCCTGTGTTATATGCAAATTTTATGTGTTCTTTCAGATCGTGTTTCGTTGGCCGGTTTTCAGAACTCTTTTCTGTGTATGTATAGCACGTCCGTTTTTGAACTGTCCCAACGCTAGTTAGGGTTTTCGCATGCGCTGAACATTTTGCGACCGGAAAAAGTTGGCGTTGCCTTTCGATATTTTCAAGTTTCGGTAACTATAACAGTAACCGTGAGCGCCCGTGTGTTGCCATTCACAGACTATCGAGCGCATATCTCTGAATAACTGTATTTGCAATCTCATCTCGATCGGTTAACCGGAATGGACGCTGGAAGTGCAGATGTTGGCAAAATTTCTTTATAACCACCATGTGTATGGGAGAGGTGAATATTTTAAATTCAAAAGATATTTATAAAATACATCACTGAAGTTACGTAATTTGAGTATGGCAATAACACGAGAGCTATATGACAAAGGGAATGAATACTCTCGTAGAGGAATTTTTAAGAAAAACTAGCTCCTGTTTACTTTATACAGGAAGTTATGTTCAGGAAAATCAATCATGCAACAGACCTGCTCGCTTGCGATCAAAGTCTGATCGAACTTCCAATATTCTGGGATCTTAAATATTCAGCCAGTGATAGAAAATGAATTACCGTTTTCTTGGTTGCAGCAAATGTAAGAATTCCATTTTAAAATGCTCCTAGGACTCCCCATATAGAGCTATAAAATCTTTTTATAAAACGTTTCTTATTACCGAGAGAAAAAATCAACTATTATAGCACGTAATAATTATTATATTATTTACGTATAATCGCAGATGTACTTCCGAGATGAACTGATGTGTATTTTTCCAAAGTCATTGCTTATGTGTCAAATATAGCAACATGTCCTTGTTTTGGCCCCTAATTTGATAAACGCTCGTTGAGAGACTTCATACACTAAATGTGTGGAGAATAAGCATCTGGATTTAAAATCAAGATACTAGGCATTTCATGCCCAAAGCTATCACTAAACAACTCAAACCATTAATATCACTTGGTAAATTTTGAAACGTTAATATCTTTGACAGTCTGTGCGGTGTCATTTTTCAAGCCAAATTTGGTAAGACTAATAGGTAATCTGACATGTATTGAAATTACTTTCTATTTTGTAACACTGGCTGTTCATAGTCAGCCCATATTTATCGTTCAGTTTAGGATAATTTAAATGATTTATTTTGCGTATGAAAATTTCCTGACTGGCCTCAGCTAGCTGTAACTGACATTCGGTGGTAAAATATGGCTCTCGTATTATCATAAATTTTAATTCTAATTTTTCTCCCTCAGACAACAGCGATGTTCGAAGGAATAAATCTGTATTAGATTACTCGTGTACTTTTCCCGTCAGTTGAGGAAATTTGCTGAAATTTGTCATAAAAAGTAATTCTGAGGAAAATTACATATCGTGGAAGACATTTGAACTTTTTTCGGTTGGATAACTGTGATAAAATGATCTTTAGGGCAAATAATTTATGAGATGTCTTATTTCGTGAGGAACAAACTTTTCTTCATGATGTCTTTATACTATCTTACATAAATCTAACTAAAGTATTTCAAGTTTATCCTGAAAATTAAGGTGAACTAAATTTAAATGGAACGGCAGATAATTATGAGGTCCGATCACCATTCTAACGACTTTTGAGTTAAGTGATGAAGTTAATGATCAAATTACTCCCTTATCAGGAAATGAGGACAATGACAAGAAAGGGGCAGAACAGTCTTTGATCGCCATGTTATTAGAGCCCTAACATTCATAGAAGTATTTTTATGCTTATGACATCTTTTGCAATAGAAACAGTTTTGTTTTTCTTACGCATTTCCGTATCGTTTTCATTCTAAAAGTAATTAGGTGTTACCCATCTAAGAAAAATATAATATTAATTTTAATTCCATTTTTTTTAGCTTAAATTTGCTCTAAAATAATTATGCAGCCGTTATAATATTTAGACCCTAACTTGTCGCCCTGTTTGGCAGGTGTTAAAGGAGCCGCATCCAATGTCTTTGGACCTAGGTTCGAGTCCCTAAGAATGCATGATGTGTGTAAATGTATAGTGTTCTGTCTTGAGGTAGCAAGTGAAATATTATAAAGCCAAAACTCTTCTCGAGCGGTTGGAGGTAGGGACTGAGAGAAAAAGGAACACTGGATCCGTTTCACAGATATTCTACATTAAGATTCAAACGGAGATGTGAAAACTAATACTGCCGCCTGCGATTACTATAGATTGCGACGTTGATTACCACGTGCCCCAGAGTTAAAGTGTATGCGAAAATGGTGCTAAACTGGGGCAAGCCATTCTAAAGCAGATGCTTGGATTACTTAGAACTACGCAGATGCTTCGTGTATGGTTGTTCTTTCATATAATAGTTTCGATTAAAATAAATAACATTTGAATTGAATTTTAAAATTTATTTATACACTTTTCATCTGTATAGTATGTAATAGTGTATTTAGCACTATCTGTATAATGTCTGCATTAGTATTTAATATATGTTTCAGCATTCATTATTTTCTGTAAAACTTCATTTAGTTAGTATCTATATTTTAATTATTTAGTATCTCTGTAACAATGCGTAAAATGTATAGTCTAATATCTTCATCAGCATATGTGGCATCTTAAAGAGGTTATCACATCTAGTGACGGTCCCTGCTAGACTGGATTTTTCTGAGAAACAAGATTCTGGTGGCACTGATTTAAACGGGAGGATTCCTAGAAAAAACTGGGAAGTGAAGTCCTCCCTGGCTACGGAAACAATGTACGGGCTACGCGGGATTTTCTTAAACCTAGCCGAAAATGTTTCGGCTGGAGCTCTGTCCCGGCTAGACATCAACCAATGAGAAGAAAGTTCTGCTTCTGAAGGATCACGTGATCCCAATCTGAGCGATAATCAGTTACGGTTTGGCGTTCAAGTCTTTGTAGTAAGTGAAAATGGTAATCCAGCTAATTGGGTTTCCTGGAAATGCGCAGGTTCTGAGAATTGTCCCTTTCGATGTCCAGTCTCGCGTAGCGGAAACATGCGATAGGGCCAGGTTTGTTACACTAAAGAGACGGGATCCGGACAATAGCCCAATAGTCTATGTAAGCTACCCGGGTGTCCGGACCTGCTTTCACCTGTCACCTGCTTCTCAAAGTTAAGCTAGTTATCTAAAATTTTCCTGGAACAGCAGCATTTTTAAGTATGATGCTTCAGATGCTGTTATGTTAAAAGAAGGAATACCATTACTTTGATTATTCTTTGTTAAGATTGTATAGTACTAAGATTTCTTTACATAATCACGTCTTTCGCCAATGGCTGGCGAAAACTTTTCATTTTTGATCACGATGAGTTCAAAGACCTGATTTAACGTATATTCGAATCAGGTAGCTTAATAACACTAACAACTTCATATGACTGCCTAGGAATGCTTTTCAAACTTACATTATTGCCTGTGTGTGCGATTTGAAAACTGCCTTTGAAACACAAAATACAATGTCCCATAAAATGCTTTTAGTTCGATTATCATTTTGCTCATATTTCTGCGGAGTTTAAGTGAAATAACTGCATGCAAACACTTGTCTCTATCTATTGTATCTATCGGTTTTGACTTATAAACGTAAAATAACAAGAGAAGAGCTTAAAGTGGACATTGCATGCATCCCTACTCTAGAGATAAAACATGCATGGTATTTTGTTATATTTTGGGAAACAATATAAAGCTACGAAAAACTGCTACGAAATTATTTGCGAATATTTCATTGCTTGAAACAAACTATATCGTAGAATTAATCGTTTATTCAGTTTGCAGATGTTTTTCGAATAAATTATTTTTGTGAAAAATAAATAAGATTGCATCCACTGCTTTAAACAAACTATGTCTAGAAAAATTGTTTATTCAGTTTGAAGATGGTTTTCGAATAAATTAGTTTTGTGAAGAACAAGTAAAATTGCAATTGGTTTAATAAATATACTCTTTTTCAAAAACTTCGAAGCACCAAGAAGGACTTTCGCGATCGTGACGAAATTTGGTATGCAAAAACATCTTGATCGAACATGCAAATAGTCAACATTTCAGTACAAATGAACAGGAATTGCGATCATAGCGCGCAATTCGCAAAGTATAAAACCAGTAACAGAGGCGAAAAAATTATCTCTTTTTGTTGCTACCATGGTAATTACGTAAAGATGCCATTACGATGATATCGAAGACATTGCAAACAACTAAACGACTTCGAACGTGGCCGCATTGTAGCGTTGCGTGAAGCTGGGTGGTCATACCGAGCAATAGGCCGCCACTTGCAGCGTACAGACGCTGCTGTGCAAAGATGTTGCCAGTAATATAAGAATATATGCTACAAGGAAATTGCCGACGAAATGAATGCTCTGGAAGACCAAGGAGCACAAATTCGAGGCAAGATAGGATGATTGTTCGCCAGGTTCGAACCGCCCCGACGGTATCATTGTCGACATCTATTGTCGACTTTTTAAATATTAGAAAAAAGGCAAACAGTAAGTATGTGTTACAAACTGAATAGAAGAAGAATGCGTTATTATAATGTCTCGAACCACAGGCTGTCTATGCAGGGCTTCGTTTAAAATAATAATTCGGGTTTCTTTTGTACTGTTTGTTACAACCTCAATGTCCATAAAGATTGAAAGCTGATTTCAGATTCGTCTCTGGTAATCCTTCTCAGATTCGATTAGCGACTACAGAACAAGGTGATTATATGTTTCATTAGTACTTTTTCTATGGAAGATAAGTCATAAGCTCATAGAAAATAATCCTGTTCATATCACTCACATTTCCCTTGCTTCGAGTTCAAAACGTTCTGGTAAAATTAAAGCAATTTTTATCTCCATTTCAGGTAGCCAGTTTCATCTGGGAGATAGCCCGAAATATTTTTTTAATTCATCTTTTCTGCTTCATGAATATATACCAAGATGCAACACTAAACTAAATAATACTGCACCCTCAAAATAAGGAAAGACATCACAAACTGTTGTGACTTTGAGACTTTGTAACCAAAGGCTCGAACTCAGATTCATAGTGAACATTTTAATCCTTTAAATATTCTGTCGATCGCACTGTAGAAGAACAAAAATAAAAATCCATATCTGAAGTCGTGCTAGGGGATGTAACATTTGGGAATGCATAATTTATTTATTCATTTGTTACAAAAGCAGGTGGAAAGGAAATCGCGCTTTTTGGTCTGTTATTCCAAGTAAAACAGTAAAATGGCATTAATAGTTAAAATTTAAATGGCTTCAGTACTTGAGAATAGATACCGTAATTTATTTATTGTCTTATTATAGAAATAAATGAATAAGAGCCTGATTACCATGCGAATTGCTCCAATCACATAATTAAAGGGGCTTGAAAAGTTAGAAATTCAATAGTAAACAATTCTGAGGGGAAAACTATTTATAAAATTTAAATAAGCTCGAAAGTAGAATCAGCAAAGAGAACAATATGAACCTAAATGGTAATACTGTGAGATACCCATCTCCTAGTTAGCTGCGATAAGAAGAGTAGAACATGTGAATTACAGTAGTTCACTGGAGACTAGAATGTTCATTTTTCTATGCAAATGCAGACATTGTCCTGTGTGCCCGTTATATAGAAATTCACGGTGAATGATATATGCAATTACGTAGCTGTTTGGCGCTTAATTAAGCAAAGAATGTTGTAAGTTTGTAGAAAGTTTTAGAATGTACTGGAGGCAGAACATAGCAGAAGTTCACCTACGCCCTCACTGACTCCCGGCTCTTTGTGTTACCAATTATAGCACGAGAGACTGCAGAGATAAAGGAGAAAATTCCTGACATCCTCCATACCTAAAAGGCAAATGGGGAAGTACGAGATCCCATCGCCAATTTCAGATGGTGATGAATTACCATACAACCTATTTCCACTTCTAGTATTTTTTAAACTTATTATTATTATTACTCTTTTTCTAAACTTCTTTCTTATTATTATCAACTTGTGGGGTTCAACCCTTTAAATCTAAAGTTCTAGCTTCTAACCCCACGAACAATTAACAAACGAATAATCGCTTAAGTGTGTGAACAGAATACGTAAGACTTGAGAAGTGTTTAAAACCCTTTATTATTCAGTATACTTACAATCAGTTCCGACTTGGAACTTTACATAAAGCCGCCGCTCGGGCTTGAACTTAAATACTTATAATTTTAACTAAAGCTCTTAATGAATATAGCCGAAGCTATCAAAATCTAACTAGTTGGCCCCTAAATATTAATTAAATCGGCGAAGCCTAGCAAGGGCCTAAGATATGGCAGAGCGTAGTAATAGCTAAGAGAGATGTAGCCAGAAGGTAAACGCGCGCTAGTCAGGAAATCAGACTCTCTCTCTTGAAGTCGGTTAAGTCACGACTTAAATCGTACTTATTCTCATTTGCATTATCTGCGTTCCTGAAATAACAATCTGGCAGGAAATTGTAAGCTGAAATTAGAATAAGATAGGAAAGATACAAAACTTAAAATAACTGTTAATTAACATAATATAAACCTTACAACCTCTAGAATTTTCTGAAATTTTTCAGATGCCAAAAACATGAGAAACGCAAACAGGCTGTCACCGGTATTCGATCGCCAGATCTTCCAATTGGCAGCCGGATATGCTACCAGTTACACCACAAAGACACGCAAGGAGGAAGAAAGTAATAACTAAAATGTATTTAGCAGCTTAGTTTGAGTACATTTGACGTCGCAACAATCCTTAAAATATATCGTAAGAGCATAGCACTTTAAAATTTCGCTTGTTTCATATATAATAAAGATTAAAGTAATCAATTTTGTAGAAATATTGTCATTTTTCATTTATTTCGGGAATTCATATAACTTCGTACTCACTGAATACTAAAGACTGCTATATTAAGAATATTATTAAGTAGAGAATATAATTATTAACAGAACAATAGCAAAACAACGATTCTAGACAAGCTTGGCTTTAGCAAAAAACAATATCATTTTTGTAACGCGAGTAATTATGAGAAAACTCGAATTAGAGTATTTTTATATGATTCACATAGGAAGTTTATACCACTCTTTTATAATATAAAACGTTGTAAACAACCAAAAGTGTATGTATGTGGAACTGTAAAATACTAAAACTCATAGTTTTTGCGCAGATGATTTGTGTCTTATATAACTTGGTAGTAGAAGAGCAATCACATTTATTTCTATAAATGTAATTGGGAATAAACTGTATTAATGAAAAGTAATGTTATGTATTAGCTTCTAAATTTTCAAAATAAAGACTTTCCTCTGAAAGTTCTGATTTTCTTTTGAATTAAAAAAAAAGGTTAATCAATATCACATTACTCTTGTTTTTTCTTTTCTTTTCTTTTTATTATTATTATTTTATTATTGTTATTAATATTCTCACAACATAGAAAACAAACCGGTATAAAGTTTGACAAAGAGCAGTACCTTTATTTCGATCTCTTCTTTTTTAACTCACTCGATTGTTCTTGTATTTAATTGCGGTAAAAAACTTAAAATAGCATTCTTTGCTTTTTAACCGAGTTCACCAAAGAACAGATATTTCTTTTTTTCACTTTTTCTTATTTACCAACATTTCGAGCATAATTATTTTCTGAATATTTTAGAGAATAGAATAGAAGGTTAAATAGTTTAAAATTAAATCAGTATTAACAATGATAAAAACAAATGAGGCACTTAACTTTTTATTGTTCACATATTTGATATAATTAGCTCTTTACAATAAGAGAATATAAAGAAAAAAAGAAAGGGAAATTTTATGTGAAATCAAAATGTAAAAAGCTCGACATAATATGCTTTAAACTTAGGTTGACTTTAATTTAAGAAGAATGCAAGAAAGTATTTTACATATTTTCAAAGAGATAAAGAGGTTTTATTTGAAATTAAATGAATGAATAAAATTTAATTGCTCTTAAACCTAGCTTACCAGTTAATTTCGTTACACATTATTTTACTTTTAAAGCTTTTAGCATCATCTGCTTTTGTGTGGATCTAGACACTTTCTTACGGAACACTTGAATTTCTTGCATTAATTAATAGAACAACTGTTACGTTATTAAACTTCTGTCATGTCTGAAACACAATGGGTATTTTTAAATAACTATATAATTATATATATATTAACTAAATATATAATTCTAGTCGTATCCCATCATTACTGTTTTTACACCACGGGGACGGCTCTAAAGCGCCCGAGCGGTGAAGATTGGTAGTTCTACCTGAGTTCGATTCCAGGAGAACTGTCTGATTGATAAGAGTTTCAGTACCTTGCTCCATATGTAACGTGGATGCGAGCCAGTTTCTCTTAGATAATCCTCCACGA
>KK116018.1:621879-658816 GCA_000611955.2 Stegodyphus mimosarum
CCTTGGGCAAATAATTCTTTCGCTTAATCAAATAAAAACTACAACTCAGGAAAAAATCATTTTAGAACAGGAAACGTGAAATAGACGTCAATGTCTTAGACGGGATTTGAACTTCGAACCTTCCGATTGCTAGCCGTGCGTGTTTTAACTTATACTACTACGAGGACACTTTGTAAGGAAGAAGGACAAATCGTGCGACATTAAAAATCTAGAAATCAGCTCTGTGTTCCAATGACAGCATACGTTTAATACAAAACAAAGTGGCTAACAAAAAAAACATTAATAAAGTTGTAGTGTTCCTCCCTTTTATCTATTAACTCAGTGTAGATGAACCAAGTGAACAGCTAAGCGAATAATCACATAAATTCAGAAATAGAAACGTAGACTCAAAAACGGTTAATTACCCTTTATTGCTCAAACTAAAGGTGTACAGACTGCCCCTTTCTCAGGACGTACGATAAAGCCACTTGGGCTTAAACTCAAAATTATAAGAAATAAGAACTTAACTAATGTCTGAAGATATTTAGCCGAAGCTAACACACTTTCTAACTGGTTGGTCCTTATTATTAAATTAGCTAGCAAAGCTATCAAGGGCACGTAATACGGCCGAACGTAGTAACAGCTTAGAGAGACGTAGCCAAAAGTCAAACGCGCGTTATTCAGAAATTCTGATTATGTCTCTTTAAGTTAGTGGAACTGCGACTTAACCCGTGAGAACTCGCACCGGGTATGACATGCCCGATCGATTTTCATTCAATGGTTTTATTACTTTCTTCTTATCGAATTAGGCCAGAATTTCGTGTAGCTGTATTTAAGGTTACATTCTTTTAGCAGGGCGAAAACTAGTTCTGCTCTAAAAATAGATTTTGAGAAACAGGTGTCGAGGGTATGCCATACCCGTGCGAGTCCTCGCGTCAGTTCGTCACAATTGATGAAAAACTCGAACCTTTTCGGGGGCGGTGCAGATTCAGGCAGTATATGCCCAAAAAGCCTTCTAAGTATGGCATCAAGATATTTGCACTAGTAGATTCTAGAGTATTTTATACCTGGAATATGGAGATTTATGCTGGTAAGCAACCCAATGGACCCTTCAAAATAGACTGTAGTTCGAAAGCCATTGTGATGCTGTTGATGACACCGCTTTTCAATTCTGGACGCAACTTGACAACTGACAGCTGGTATACGGGATATGACCTAGCACATGAACTTTTGAAAAATAAAATTACAATGGTTGGAACACTTAGACAAAATAAAAGGGAAATACCGCCTGAATTTTTGGTGAAAAAGGCGTTGTACTCTTCAGTCTTTGGATTTCAAAAAGAAACAACAATTGTTTCGTATTCTGCAAAAAAGAACAAAAAGTTAGTTGTGCTGTCCACAATGCATACTGATGACAAAATAGACGAAACCACCATGGAATTGAAAAAGCCAGATATCATTACGTTTTATAATCTTACGAAAGGAGCTGTGGACGTTGTGGATGAAATGGCTGCAGCATACACTACAGCAAGGATATCAAATCGTTGGCCAATGGTTATTTTATTTTCATTGTTGAATGTGACTGCTATTAATGCCAGGATTTTGTTAATGTTCATCAAAAATCCTCCCACACAGTTCAAAAACAGGCGTTTCTTTTTGAAAACATTGGGACTGGTTCTTTCAGAACAACACAGAAATCGCAAGCCTCAAGGAAAAACAACGTATCCAAGCACTTCTAAGGAACTGGAGATCACTAATATTGAACCGCCTGCAAAAAACTCAAAGCAAATTATAAGCGATGTGTATTTTGTCCATGTAATAAGGACAGAAAATCAAGGTTTATGTGCCAAAAATGTGAAAAAACCCTCTGTGTTGAACATCAGTATGTAGTTTGTCAAAATTGTCTTTAAATACGGAAGTATGTTATTAAATTCACTAAAATTCTTTAATTTATTATTTTGTAATATATAATTACATAAGGTTTGCTTATAAGCAGTATTAATAGGTATTTAAATAGCAGAAATGAACTAGGGTATGAGATACCCGGCGCGAGTTCTCCTGTTTGAAAATGGGTGCGTGTTCTCGCGGGTTAATACCACTCCTTCTCATTTGCACCTTAAATACCACTCCTTCTCATTTGCATTTAACTGGATTCTAAAAGCTCATTCTGGTAAGAAATTGTAAGCTGAAATTAGGAGAGATAGGAAAGGAGCTTTAACTAAAAAATAACTGTTATAAACTTCGGAAAAACCTCACAAAGTTCATAAATGTCAGATTAGTTTCGTTATCAAAAACTGGAATTTAATCAGTTTATTTACGTAAACGTTTGTCATTCTGACATATAGGTATTTAATAGAAGAGTTGATACTCCAATTCAATCTTACTTTAGTATATATAACATACGAGAAACATTTATTGTTGAAACTTTCAATTTCATACTGGGCCTAATTTTAGATAGAATAATTTATTTTTCAGTTTCAAAATGTCTTTTATGCAAGAGAATCGAAGGACGAAAAGCCAAAAGCTGTGTTCTCACCAAAATCCGATCTACGAATTTTCCACTCTATACGAATTATTTCTAAGAGTGGGAACCGATTCCACAACAAGAGTAAATATGGGGAAAAGAAATAATTCGCTTAATTGTTTCTCATTTAAAGGTCTACTAGTGCAAGCAGAAGACTTAGTAGATCACATCAAGGTGATGATAAATAATCATCCCGCGTATTTTAGTTCAAGCTTTGCTTGTATGGGTTTATTAGGTTTTGTAGGGCTGAGAAACGAGATAAATGAATTGTGCTCTCTCCAGGATTCGAACCGCAGATCTGATTGATAAATTGACGTACTTACCACCTACACCACGAAGAGGTTTTTTTTATTGTAATCCTATTCATATAAAGGAGTGGATTACAAGAAAGATTTGAAAATAAAAATGAAGCAATCATTTTCATTAATTAACTAAATACGTAAATTCTGCGAAATATATCGGATGATCCAAAAATAACACAAAAAGTAAATATTGAACAGTTCGAAAAAACAAACAGATAGTAATACAGAAATGCCAAAAAGACATGGAATTTATATTTTAATAAAGATTTTTTGACCAGAATAATTACATTCTTTTTCGACAGAGGTTGCTTTAGTTGTGTCAGAAATTCATCCTGTGGTTCAGAAATTCATCAGAAATTCATCCCACAGTTGGTATTGCAACTAACATTACAGATGACACACTATGACGACCGTCATTCATCAAGATGGCGGTCAGACATCGCTCACTTATTTGAAGAGTACTGAAAAGGTTTCATCTGTAGTTTTTGGCACACAACGTTTAACCTAACGTTGGCCGAACTCTCAATTTAACTCAAAGTAACCCTTTAAGCAGAAATTACAAATTTTAAGAACTGGAGGCCCTAGTTGCGATTCACACCGGAAAGTGCGGCTGGACCAAAGAATATGTATTGTTAAGAAGGAAAACTTCGCAGAAGCAGAAGTGGCTCCCTTCCAACGAAAAGGGAAGCAACTGCGCATGCGTGAAATATCTGTCGCCAAAAAGCGCCAAAGCTCGAAGCTGAATGTCGAAGTTGGTTTGGACAGGTTCGACCGTTAAAAGTTTAAACAAAGAATAGGTTCTTTGGTTTCAAGTAGCGATATGGACAATGGAAGTTCAACAGCCAGTGAAAGTGAAACTTCACCTAATATTTCATCATTTCCGAGTTTAAATTATCGCGACAAGTCAAAGAACGATTCATCTTAACCCGTGTTCCTCAATTTCCTATACACGTCGCGGAGGGGAAAAATGTCGGCTAGGTACCAAAGAACCGGAACATCACAGAAGGGAAATTCTCGCCAACAGATTCCGTCGCCAAATCCCTTGGCGAATGTTCCCTTTTCTTTGTAGCGGCGTTGCAGACAAAGTGGTTTACATTACGTCTATGGAGCCTTTCCTTCTTTACATTGAGGTTCTTTGGCTGGACATTGTTATCATCGGATATCAATCACCGCAAAAGAGCCTCAACGTTGCACTGTGAAACTCTTGAAGCTTTTTGTTGCTGTATCTTTAACGCGTTTCACGACACGCCACTGTGATGGAAACAGTTCGAATGGTATTATATACCAGTTTCATGTAATTAATAAGGGAATTTATTTGGATTAAACTAATTTTGCGAAACAATTGATTGCTGAAGACAGTGGTGGTTCAGTATGGTACTTGGTTTTCTTAGTTTGTCAAAAACTTACTTTGAAAGTTAGTAAGGAGAACATCTCCAATTATATTTCTAATAATAATATAGATGGGCTTTAAGGATTCGAAACAAAGTCCCACCCCACTTCGTCAAAGTTGTAATTTTTTTCATAGTACACTTACCTATCTACACTCACGTTTGTGAAAATTGCAACACCAAGAAGGAATCGTCATAATTGAATGCAATTTAATACACAGTTGAGTGGTAGTGGTACAAATAAATGATTAAATGTTCAAAGCAAACAAACAAGAACAAGAGATCAGAATCAGTATTTTGTGTGGCCACCACGCGCCGCAATAAGTGCTGCTACACGACGTGGCATGGAGTCAAACAAAGTTTGAATGTCTGACTGAGGAAGAGCATTCCATATCGTTTGTACGCGTACCCAAAGTTCGTCTGCAGACGCAACAGGACGAGGATCACGAGCAAGACGCCGACCAATGACATCCCACACATGTTCAATTGGCGACATATCCGGGGAACACGCAGGCCAAGGAAGAAGCTGTACCTGCTGCGCTGCAAAGAAGGATTTAACAATCCGAGCAGTATGAGGGCGGGCATTGTCCTGTTGAAATACAGCGCCTGGCAAGCTTTGAAGGAAGGGAACAGCTTCGGGCTGTAGAACTTCACGGATATACCGGTTGCTGTTCAGATTGCCCACAATTCGTAGCAATTGAGATCGTCTATGATATGCTATGGCGCCCCAGACCATAACTCCGGGTGTTCGTCCACTGTGGCGTTCGATAATGCACTCCGGAAGGTGGCGTTCACCGGCATAGCGTCTGACACGAATGCGGCCATCATGGTACCACAAATTAAAGCGGGATTCGTCAGAAAACACGACATGCTGCCAATCAGCACGCCAGTCTCTATGCTGATTGGCCCATTGTAGCCGCAGGCGGCGATGGTCGTGCGTTAGGGGGATCCTGTATAAAGGAGTCCGTGCGCGCAGTCCACACTGCAGCAGACGTCTACGAATTGATGAAGCACACAATGAAACACCTGTAGCTATTGACCACAGTGCTGCCAATTGTCTAGAGGAAGCTGTACGGTCCGTCCGCGCCATGCGGACCAGGTGTCTATCATCGCGAGCTGACGTCACATTTCGGGGTCCACTCCCGGATTTCCGAGTTGTCCGACACTCGTCCGTCCACTGCTTCCAAACGCGCATCACTGTGCTGCTGTTACGCTGCACACGAGAGGCTACTGCACGATACGACAATCCAGCTTCACGAAGGCCGATGATTCTCCCTCGTTCAAACTCTGTAAGTTGTTCAAATCTCGCTCTCTTTCGTCGACGAGGCATAAGTACAGATTGAGTTAACGTTTACCACTAGCAGATAACCACCGATAACCATACACGCCTCACTACAGCCGTCTATTTATTCGGATCCATCAGCCGTTCAGAGGGCGTTGCTCAGCATACGCATGCGCTACGGATTTGCAATTCTAATCATTTGCATATCATGCGCTACTTTGCATTTCCTGAAAATTTCAGCTCACTCGCGTAAGTCCTTCATGGTGTTGCAATTTTCACAAACGTGAGTGTATATAGAACTGAGGTAAACATTTAAAACTGCATGAGCATGTCTTTCGTTTTCTAAACACTTAGCCTGACCAGTTTTCATGAAAACAACAAACACAAAAGTTCCAACTACATATATATATGAGAGAATGAGTGTTTATATTGTGACTGCAACCATCTGCATAAATATACCGCTATGGACTTCCTCAAAGAAAAAAAGATGTGTAATGAATAACGCAGTGATCCGGGACCACGTTATCAACTTTGGCTGATAAAGGTTTCCAGAATGGAGTATGTTTTCTATCTTACCCATATGACGAGTTGGGTGCATTTACTCTAACCGTTAAGAAAATAAGTCCCCGGCAGTGCATTGGATATTTAATTACTAGTCTGCGTTGTTCCGATGTTTTGAAAAGCTCAGTGTCATGATGTCTTTCGAAATTATTTGGTTTTCAGTTCCGCTAGGTTTGAGATTTTTATCCGGAGGTTAAATCTGATTGACTATCTTCAGTTTCGTAAAAAAACATCAGCTCTCTTAGACCTCTGCAGCGCCATCTAATGAGGAAACATGTAACTTTTCTGACGAATACAATATTTTGATATTTATGAAAAGATTCTCATTTCTTTTTGTGCAGTTCGCCGATCGGTATCGTGGTTAGCAATGTGGGGCTGCCGGATGCTAGATCCACGTTCGAATCCTACAGAACTCATGGATATTTCAAGTGTGTAGTGCCTGTGCGGCATGAGAGCTCTTAAATTACTGGTTAACCGAATGTCATCTCGACCATTAAGGGAAACGAAGTGAGAAACACTCGCATCCATCTCCCGGGTTTGCTCGCCACTCACACTGAGGCGGAGCTCCACACTTAGTCCGTTAGAAATTCTTAGAACATTTCTCACTGTTACTTATACCTGCATTTTTGCCCTTCATATGGAAACTAACTACTACTTGTACGTTTCGAATTTTTAATCTTTTATTATTTTGTTACTTTTGAATAACCGGATGTTCTATAAAGTAGGAAAAGAGCAAAACAAGCGTAAAGGGAAATTAATTACAAATAGTCGATAACTATATGATTAAGGCTGTTATTAAAGGTAGCAAATTACACGAAATATAAAGAAATTTACAAATGGTAGCATTTTTAATTTGACATTTCTTTTTCGGAATTCAGTTACCTGCCTACAAATGAAACAATTGAAACAAATATAAAAACAAGTAATAAATAAGTAAGCATATACGGCAAACAGAGAAATTCTTAAAAAAGGACCTGATATTACTTTTTTCTTTGTTTTAGCTGTATGACAAATGGATCCTTTATCACAATTAAAAAAGCTTTCTCCTTGGTTCTTAAGAGATCTGAAGATGGTTAAGAATAGAGAAAAGTAAAAATATAGATTTATAAATTAAAATTTATTTTTATTTAAAGCTTAAAAAGCACATTTTTTAAGGATATAATCATAATTTTTCTCTGGATTTGCTAATTCAGTACTATGGTTGGTTCCTTGGTTGGTGTCGTGTCCTTTGAGAAGTCAAATGGATCCATGAGTGGAAATCACAGCTTTTGCCAGTTCCACAGTCTGCCTGGACAGGAAATTCCCATAAACGTTGTAGAGCTACAAGTATTGCCAGACAAGTGAAGATGTGTTCTGGAAAAATCTCCCTTTCGGGGCAGTTTCTGCCAGTTCTATATGATCTGGTACCATTCATTAATTTTCAGTCCTCTGAAATAATTAAGTAACATTTCACAGTAAAGTTACAAAAATTATTGGAATTTCTGTAATTGTATTCCATACTTTGCATTGGGAAAAAATTACTCGCAGGGAAAAAAAAATGAAAATTCGTCGTTTAAGTTGTAAATAACATTTGGAGATGTAGATTAAAAATCTATGTTATAAATTCTTTGAAATTCAGTACATTGTATATGAAAGACAAGATGAAATAATTAATTTGCTGATGAATTAGCCTATAAGGTATTATTAGCATGCCTTCGTGCGCAGTGGTCAGCACGCTCAGCACGTATTCGAAAGGTGCGTCAATCGAATACCAGCGAGGACACTGCTCATTTTTCTTCGCTCCTGCTTTAAAAAAATACCTAATGTCTCTACTGTAGCGCCCGAACAAAAAGTGGTGAATGACGATTCTCCACCACCAGGATTTGAGGATTGGTTTCCCTAATACCCAGTCGCCCTTTAAAAGGGAGCGTATATAAGGTATTTCTCCCTCCTTCTTAGCATACCTTCGTGGTGTAGTGGTCAGCATGCTCGGAGCTTATTCGAGAGGTCCGTTGTTCGAGTCCAGGCGAGGGCATTGCTCATTTTTCATTTCTCCTGATTTCAAAAATGCCTAATGTCCTACAAGCACACCCTCTGAAAATAGCTGTAATGAAGATTCCGAAAGATTTCTGAAACAGCTAGTTTTCTGCAGATAATTATTCAAGAAATCACCCCTCCATTCAGATAGATAACCATTGCCTGCAATCGCAAGCAAAAAATCAGATTATGAGAAATAAATAACTGGTGACAAATTTCTAACTCTCATAAATTAAAAAAACTACTTTTCATATTTTGTTATTCAACATAAATGGTTTTATATGTCAAATTATTCAATACCAAAAAAAATAAATCTAAATATACGAAAGACAGAAAGGTTCTTTAAATTATAACTATGCATAGAACTATTATATTTCGCCACTGACTTTTTAGTGGATCACGTAATGTGTGTTCTGATGGAAAATAAAAGATCCGTGGTTATAATCCTGGAACTAGTATCGCCCATTTTTTGTATTCCCTTATGTTAAATAATAAACCCAATTCTCTGAAGTTTGCCTCGAGTTAAACTCAGTCGAGAGATAGTTAATCACTACCCCTGTTTGGCAGATTGTATGTCTTTGTCCACTCTCCTCTTTAATAGAGAAAAGTACAACGAATCACCATTCCACAACATCAACACTCTTGGTGGTAGTATGTGGTAGTGACTTGAGTGATAGCATGTTCGGTTAGGTATTGGAAGATTCATGATCGTAATCTCGGTGAGATCACTGTTGAATTTTAGGGACTTCTGTTGTGGAAAACAGGGTAAACTGATGTCTGTAGAGCTGTTAATGTATATATTAAGCATAAACTGCTATAATTTATTTATTTAGAATAAAGTAATTAAGTTACAGGCATCAGCTGGGTTTCATGAAATCACTTGAACTTAACGAAAAAGCCACACTCATTTTACTGACAATACACAAGTAGACAAAAAGAAGCAAAGTCCTATATTATGGTCTTATAAATAAATAAAAATATTGCTGTAACTATAAGAAAAATGTCCAGAGAAAAAAATGTAAGAGGTATTCAAATTATTCAACTTACCAAAAAAATATTCATCTATGTGAATAAGTGAAATAGACAGGAATAAGAAGTGGTAAATATAAAACTCTGAAACCTAATTCACAATTAGGCTAAAAATCAGTTCCAGTTTAGCATAAATTTTGAATTAAACTTATAAAATATTTTCTCCCTCTTTCCAGTATGCCTTTGTGGTGAAACAGTAGCACACTCGGCGTGTATTCGAGCCGTCTAGGTTCGGATTCCGGCTAAGATATGGCAAATTTTTCGCACCTCCTGCTTCAAAATATCGTAATGACTCTATAAACTCTATACTGTTTGGAAGGCGATCAGGCATAAATGCAGAAAAGCGGAAAAGTTTACTTTTTCTTGTTTTACATGCCTTTAAAGTTTTAAGCCAACAACTCTGTATTAAAATGAAATATATCTATTATTAATTAACTTTCTTATTTTTTTATTGTCGCTCTTTTACTGGTTCTAGATTATATTCCTTAAAATAATATTAATCCTTGAATGTAGTATTTTGAGTAAATAAAAACACAAATTACCAAAACCATTTTATTTAACTGTCAGCAAAATCTATTGATTATTCTATTAGTTTTAAATATGGGGGTTCTTAGATTGAAGTTAATAAAAAGTTCGCAACAATTATTTTTCTTCGTCGGGAACATTACTGTCTTCCTGCTTAGTCTTGAATGTTGAATCGGAGCGGAAAGCATTATTCACAGAGTTAACTCAGGACGGAATGTGCTTCTATTTTTATATTATTCGCCAGTCAATTTATTCTACCAAGGTTTCCAAATGCTGGACGCTATGCGTGGTACTTCCATGAAAGTTCTTTAAAGCCATTAGAAGCTTAATTAAGGACTTTCCTGCCATCAAACAGGAACGCGCTAGTCTCTGAACTCGTTATCATAATGTGCAAGACCTGGTAATAGTGCCTCTTCTCACCTCTCTAAATGGTAACGGAGTTTTAAATAGATCTTTTTCATCCCTAAGGTACTCTGCTGATTTCCGTACTTATCGCGCACTTTTGAGAAAGCTCTTGTGCGTCACAGAAAGCTCTAACAAAAGCTCATAGTTAGGTTGAAAGTTCTCTGCTCAACTACGAAAGGTCTGAGAGTCTAACGCATTTTAGCGAAATTAAATTTAAATAAAGTGTGCCTTCAGATATAATTAATTACATAACAAATGTTTGTATTTTAATACATAGCAACAAAATGTTTTAAAATTAGATATTAACACTGAAAAGCTATTACTGCATAAAAATCCTTTTCTTGATGAATTTTTACTACATAAGCATCTTCCAGTTTTTCGAAGTTATTTACGCAGGCTGCCTAAACGTTTCCGACATAACAAGAAAAAGATATTTTTCCAATACTCTGTTCTTTACATTATCCGCTCAAACTTTACTATAAGAAGAAGAATCAAATATTGTAATACTGCAATAAATCCCAAATTTAAATTAAATTTAAAAAAAATATCTAGAAGTCATTCTACATTTCACTACTCCTAGGTCTTTATTTAGTCAAATCAAAAGATGAGGAAATAATTACGAATCAGAAATCCGTTAATCAAGTTCTAAAATAGAACAGAAACAATACTGTGATTAATAGGTTTCAAACAAATTTCTTTTACCTATCAAATTATGTGCTCTAGCATCCCAGTTAAACATTTATCTTATACCTGAATAACGTTGCAGTAGAAGGTAATGTGATTAGAGTCATTCCTGGATCCTGATCCAAGAGGAAGACATTTGTGGATTGTAAATGCTTTCCAAAATTACAAATGCTCCTAGTAGGATTTTGGGAGCTATATGACGATGGGAATAATGTCTTTTTGGACGATTTGGTCCCCTACCATGATTGTAAATACGGATAAATAGAATCAAACCCTCGTTACGAAAAGAAATTTATTTCTTCTGTTTTATAGTTATTGTTTGGTGTAGCTTCATTTCACATCCAAAATTAATCCTTTCGTCTTTCAGGAGTAGGCATCACAATTGCCCTGTTCTTGCTGAGCACATCATTCATCCATTATTATCAAAACAGGCACTTTATTTAAAATCTGCTCTTGTTACCATGAATATTATCTGATTTTCTGGAACCAGGTCATAATAATTAAGGATAATGATGCGTTGTTACCAATGAATTTTATGTTATTTTCTGGAAACAGGTCATAATAATTAAGGAAAAACATGCGTGATTCAAGATACCTCTTGAAAGCAAAGTGGAGCTACACCCAACTGCCACGAGACATGATGAATTTTGCTTGATCAACTCTTCATGAAGATGAACTATCAAAAATTTCACTGGAAAAAATACTTTATAGCATATTCGTTTTCTGTGTCACTTGTTTTAACCCACACAGATTTTTGGCTGTAAGGATGAATTTAAAGGAAATATTTAAGTAGCCAATTATTCTTAACTTTACAGAAATGAAAAAAGTAATACAATATGAAGAGTTTGCACTTCTTGACAAAAACCTGCGTGCATGTGTTTATGACGTTATTTTGTGCCTGTCTGCACATCTGTGTGTGTATTTAACACCTTTGCTATATGTTGGTGCAAGTATATGCAAATATGTTTCATTTAAATGCAATCTATCATTAATATTCAGAGTCATTTTATAGTAATATTGGCAGAACTACTGTTCCTTCTAGTTGATTTTGCAAACATAACTGGAGTCCTGAATAAGAACAGGAGGCTTACTCAAAGCTATATTCATGTGTGCCTGGAACAAACAACACAAATAAGAAGGGGTTAACCTTATCCTTTATATCTCACAGCGTACAGGGGCTGCCGCACTTCCGGGTACAAAAACCAATACGTTTGGTCTAAAACGTAGAAAATAAGAAAATAAACGTAACTTAACTAAATAAGAACTAAGATGCTTTACAGAGAATAATAACGCGAAGATTGGCTCTTTACATATGTAGTGAGCAGAATGCAAAGACTACAGTAAGTCTTAAATATCAGCGAGAAATAAGTTCTTGTCTCAAAGGCAAACAACGAGAAACACACGCGTGGTAAAAGCCGCGAGAAATCTCTCTTTCTATTTTTTTTACTAAAAGCCACGTCTTAAATACTTCTACAGTGTGCAACCTCATTTGCATAAACTAAACCTATTCTCTTTTATTCTGGCCGAAAATGGAAAATAAGAGAAGATAGTGAAGGCTTACAATAAAATAAACGTTAGTAAAACTTAAAATCCTTACAATATGTGTTAAACGTTTTATATGTATAAATGATTACATACATGCATGTTATTTATATATCAATACTGTTACTAATTTTGCATTTAGTTAGGTATTTTTAGTAGAATTATAATTAAAATTGTTTTATTTCCCCGTGCAATGCAGCACGATACATATTTTAAGAGAAAACTACACCGGAATATTAAAAATACAGGAGCACGTGCTTTTAACATTTAATAAATACATATCTCGTAATTTATATTTAACTTAATGAAATATAATTGACTACTACGTTAGCTGTAACCGTAATTCTACTCTTTTCCTTTCTAGAAATCTCGAGAAGCAGAAATTACTAGAATCTCGCGCGACCGAATTAAAGCTATAAAAAGCCAGACAGAGTAAACCTCATTTCAGTTCTTTAGTTAGCTGCTGTTATTATTGCTGATCGGATTAGCTTTCTCTGTACTTTGGATTGCCCTCTATTTAACGTTTTAGTAGTTTAAAGTATAGCTATTGATTATATTGCTTGGTACTGTGATATTGTACGAATAGGGAAAAGAAAATCCCTATCCTTCCACCCTATTTTGAGAAGAATTCGGTCTGAATGACCCACGCGTGTTGTTTACACTGATGTTCGCGGTTGAGGCGGTCGAACTGTAAAACGTATAGCTATGGTTATTCTTGGCGAAAACCTACACTTTCTACAGAAACATCGGTGTTAAATTTAGGTACGGAATAGGGAAGAGTATGTTTTAATTGAGAAATAGAGTTCTAGTAGTAAACGCTGAACTGAAACAAATCGCGAAAAATCCTCTCAATGCTATGTTTACTTTTGTTACTGTTTAAGCAAAATGGCTGAAATAAATGAAATAGCTTTTCAATTCGTGGTAATTAACAATGGCTCCCTGAGAAAGCTTTGGCTATTCTTGGCGAAAAACTACTCGTAATTTAAAGAATTTGGCGCAACTGTTACAAAGAAAGAGGAAAATGTTTAGTGCTTCTGAAAATAGGGTTGCCGTAGTAAATATGCAAGTTCCAACAATTTGAAGAATATTGCTCTCAAAAGTTGTAAAATCTAAATTAATTATTACTTTGGAAGTCCAATTTAAGTAACTTTCGCAATTTCTTCTTTTGAATATTTATGTGTCTGTGTGTGTGCGCATGTATAAGCATTTAATTACTTCTGATCATGCAAATAGATGCATGTAAATTGCACATTTAATTCTTTTTTTCCGAAATCTTACTTGCCATATCATAGTTTATCAATAGTCTAGTATTCCCAAAAGCTAGCGCCTCTTAACTAGTGGACATATGTATTACTGTCTACCACCTAATCCAAGTGGCAATAACACGCTATGCACACAAAGCGCCCAGATTTGCATTGTGAATTCGGAGTAGCTCTATAGACTAACTGTTCAAATTAAACCAGATGAAGGAGCTAATGCTGTGGAACTACTAACACTGGACTTGGACGGACTTAATAACCCACGTCATTAGCATATGCCCATAGATAAATGCATTAACATATTTTGAATGTAATTCATGCAGTTTTTAATATTTTTCTCTGTAACAAATTTTAGAAATGCAAGGAAATATGAATTTATATTATTAACAAACGTACACTCTTGAAATGGTTATAAACTTTGTAAAACGTTAAAATAGGTTTTGTGCTTTAAGCATAACTATCTATTTTAACTTGATTAACTAATACTAAGATCTGAATTGTGCATTTGGCACAGAAATGGATCGGTATATTCAGTTGTTTGGATATAACGTGTATGTATTAGCTGAAGTAAAAATATAGCTCAGTTTTAATCATATCATATTTAGATATGATATGATTATATATCATATCTAAATATGGTATATGTAAATATATGATCAATCATATCTAAATACCGTGAAAACAAAACTTATCATTATACTGCTAATAAATGATCGAAATACAAAATATAGAATTAAAATTTGAGTGATATTAAAAATTTAGATGTGATTTATCGATTTATCGTAACATATACACGGAGTCTTTATAAAATATGAAATTGAAACGTGGTTCATTTAAAACGACGTCACTTATTAAGCACTACAGGAAGTAATTACCTAAAATTTCAGACTGACTTACAAAAACAATTCCCCCTTTTTTTAATATTTAAATTAAAATATTCCATTTGTTTAAAACCTATTAATAATATTAATACATTAAACACATTTAAAAATTCCTACGACTAGAGTAGAATTTTTCTGTATATATTAAATTTTCGAAGGTTTTATACTATTAATTGAGAAAGAATTAAAGAAAGGAAGGAAATAAATTGAAAATAATACTACTATGTAAAAAAAATTATCGCGTTCCCTAATGCATGGTCCACTATCTCATTATCAACTGGAAGAGCCATGGTTAGAATTCCAGAGAGAGCACAGATGATTTATCACAAAGCTGGCACCTAACTTCATTACAATATTTTTCATCGCTTTTTGCTTGAGAATTTAGAAAGTAACGTGAAATTTATCATCAACTGTATGTTTAATTAAATACAGGATAGCAAGCTCAGTCTTACCTAAGTGATGCCTGCGTGGAAAATTTTATAAGTGAATTTCACCCAAAGTAACAAAATAAAAAATTATTATTATATAAACAAAAACCATTTCTATTATAAAAACGCAATATAGTTTAAATCAGATGAATATAAAATAAAAATTAAATTAAGATAAAATATAAATCATCCCAGCTTAACTTCGAATTTTGCCTTGAAGCTGATATTCTTTACGTTCAAATAGAAAGAATATTGATACCTTAATGATTAAGATTGAAATAATTGATAGTAATTCTCAAACAAGTAACTTATGTTATATGAATCGTTTAATATGAATGAGAAAAGATGATGACTAAAGCATGTGTGAGAAACTTTTCAACAGATTTATTGCTCATACTATTGAAAAACAAGAAAGAAAAATTCCTGTTTCTAATTCTTAAGTAACCACGTGTATTCGAAAGTTTCCTTCTAAGTACTGATTAATTATTTATTCTCTTTAATTAGTAATTAATTATTTGTAAATTTGATCTATAACGAACTGCAATATAACTCTTTGATAATCAGTACGTTGCGCACATTCAATAGAAAAGTGTTGGAGTTATTTTCCTACTTAAATTTTCAACGTTCATTACACATGAAGGTCAAGAATAAGAAAAACCAACTTTAAATCATACCACTATAATAAATATTGCAAGGGTTTAAAATTGGGTGACAAACAAGATAAAACAACATTTATTCAGTTAAACCAGTGTGTTCTAATAGAACCATAGACATTACAAGAAAACACTCCAACAGTATAGTACATCAAGCGTTGTTACAAGCATAAACCCGTTCATGTTTAAAATTAATTTTTTGGGTATGGTGTTCTAAATTGTAAGTGAAAACATACAAGTTAAGTTAAATTAAATTTTCATTTATTAGAGGTTAACAAAACTAGCAACAATATAACAATATATGGTGATGGTGGCGGTGGTACAAGAGTCGAAGTGAGAAAACATTTTTTACATACCCTCTTTGAAATTCACAAATACTTGTCCAGCGTTTTAGTCGGCCATTACATAAAAACCCTCAAGAGGGCGGACGTATACATTATTTCAGCCATGAAAGTATCTAAGAGAAAAAAAAAACAAGTTAGTAATCGAGTATTTTAGAGCCATCCGCCCCTTTTCTATGTCGGCTCGCTCCTTCCTGCGTCGTCGACCATCGGTGGTCTCGGTAACTTTCGCCATCGTTTCAAATACCGCAGACAGAGTACTCGAGACCTAGCTACTCTTTTACCTCTGGCGCGAAACTTCAGGAAAATCTCCCCCTCTCGTAGATCGCTGCAGGCGCTTTTTCTTCTCCTCGCCAGTCCCTCGTTTGGCGATCCGATGCGGTCCAAATCCCGCCAGGTGATTGGGAGCCCTAGAAGCGGAATCTAAGCAGAAAGGTGAAGGAAAGGGGGTTGGTTAGACGGAAGTTGGCGGATAATTGCTGTTTTACATAAGTTACAAGCGACTCACCAGGGTCATCAACCTGACATACCAGAAGCTAGCCTCGCTCAGGCTCCCATTTTAACATGGTGAACGTCTGTTAGGATGCGAATCACCCAGACCCCTCAACCTTGGCGTGGCGTAGTTGCATACAAAACAAGCTAATTCAGCAGGGTGCAGATTCGCATTTGGTGAAAGATATTTTCAGACCACTGTCTGACAGAGATAGTATTCGGAGAATTCTTCTCCAAGTAAAGTCAAAACAAAGTCGTAAATCTTGATTCCCAAATGCAAAGTTTAAGTTTTTTAGAAAAGAATTAAGGATTTGTTTTTAAATACCAAATTAATAAAAGACCGAAGAAAATTTCTTCAATTGAAATATAATAATTACATAGAAAAAAATTATGTTTTCTACAACACCAAAAACGACCTTACCACCAGAGTCAGAAAATATAGATTCCAGCTTTACCAGAAAGAGGGGTACGTTAACAAAACCAATCAAACTTTAAACACCAACTTGTGTAAGGCAAATAACTTTAAAACGTTTTAAAAACTGACCTTAAGGGTCAACTTAACCAGAAATTAAACATTAAGCAAACAATTTAAGTTTAAGTGTTAACTAAACAAAAAAATTAAATGGTTAACCAAACTACCTTAAGGAAAAAGAGAAAAATAATTACTCAAGCAACTTAAATTCAGAGTTAACCAAAACTGCCAAAAATTAAATGATAACAATTACTTTTCAACAAGGCAAAAAAAATTAAGATGAATGAAAAATGAAAAAAAAATTAATAACTTTTAAGTCTGATAACAGAATTAAGATAAATCATTACAATTAAGATATTTTAATTCAGCAACTGAAGTATAGCTAAGTATGTATTACATAACAAAAGCGATCAGCAAATGAAGCATTTAGTAATATCATGTATAATAATACTTGTATGAAAATATAATTCTACATTCATAGGTTAGATACGTAAAATGATCCATGTTAATGAACTTAGTGCTTCTATCTTTAATATACTATAGTAGGTTAATGTAAATATATTGCACAGGGTAATTCGCTTAAAAATGTACAAACTTCTGAGAACGGTCTGTTTCTGAAAGACGATTTGGAATTACATAGCAATATAGAAATGGGAATACAATAGTCATGTATTCCCATTTCTATATTATGCAGTGCAGAAAACATAATACATGAAAGAAAGAGTGATTTTAATTAATGATATTTTAGTCAGGTTACAGGAAGAAGCAGCCCGAAGACCATAAATTCATTGTTGTTCGTATAGGCATAGTCCCTTCGCCCTTACAGTGCAGTTTCGCTCCAGTTTTGAGGAAGTGCATCCTGGATGTTAGGTCCGTGAGTTTCCCACTCCTCTCCTCCTAGCATCAACCTCTCGAGAGCACTTTCGGCTCACCGCGTATTTTGAGTGTACCCATGCCGTTCAGCTACCATACGTTTACATAAATTCATACCTTCTCTGATATTCGAACTCGAGCCCGTCGGTACGGTAAGCAGGCACAGGTAAATGTACAGGGGGATCATACGCCAACTACTATACTGAGCCAATACTATACTTTCCACTACTATACTGAGTGGCTAATATTTTATTTAAGAAGTCATTGCGGTTGCGGTAGTCAGAGCTCAACACCAGCGCACTATAGAGACAAGGGCATTTTGGAATATACTGGGGGTCTCATAGATAAGCTAAATGCGCGCAGCTACATCCTAATCACAGGCTACGGTTGTTTCGTACACCAGGCTGTTCGGGTAACCTAAGAAAAGTAAATTTAGTCAGAAGTTCCGGCACACACGCAGGCCAACGAACAGGATCACCACGACTAATCTACCTTTGACCAAATCTTGAATTTAAATGTTACTGAGCGGAAAGAGTAAAATGGATTGGGGTGCCATCAGGGTCGACCCACATATTGTTAGGCCATGGTTGCTGTTGCTTTGCTTATCTAACAATCACAACAAGACTTCCTGCAAGAAAATCTTATGGGACCGTCAGTCCAGCCGAAGAGGCATGCAACATCGGCTTATTTGGTGGTCACCAACAATGCTTACCGAACGATTGGTGGAAACCCTTGTTGTGGTGCACATGCTCGTGCATTCCTCTTCCTGTTCACTGATCATATAAGTGTGTTTTGCGTTTTAGAAGACGTCACCGCTACAGTGCGCCTCGTCGGTGAACATCATGGTAACCTGAATTGCTTTAGATAGCAAGCTTACCTAAAACAATTTTAAATAGTTATTCTGTGTACAGATTTTTTTTAATAAATATTTTGTACAAAACAGTTTTAGAAACTGTGTTATTATATATTTCCCCTATATGGATACATGCGGTAAAAATATTCGGAAGTTCCTTATAATTGAAAGTAAAGCTCTTAGAGAGATTATAGTTTGCGTGTGGTACATTAAAAATAATTTTATGCATCCGGACTTCAGTACCTGTACCATCCTAGTGATTACTCACAAAAAGCTGTTGAAATCAAAAAACAAATATTGAAAGAAAAAAACACATTTATTAGAATGCAAATACAATCATTTCTCGTTGAAAAATCCTGTTAATACATAATTACTATAAAATTTACAAATTTATTTTGCAGACAATTAACATACTTAAAATTCTTTGCTTTCCACACACCACATACTTAAAATTTGGTAATTGTTTTTAACTTTAAATTAATTGCAAAAATTTACTTACAGATTCGATACTCCAAATTTGCATGTTTCCATCTACTCCCGTACACGCACATCCTCGCTACAACTCTTTATAAAAAAATTTTAAATGTTGTCACATTAATGAAGTAAAGAAGGTAACTGAACTCACCGGAACTCTAAAGAAGTATATGATATACGAGGAAAGCTTATGCATTAGATTTTATAATTTTGCTGCAGAAAATAGTCTTCATTCTTAAAATTATTTGATCCGAATTTTGAATTGGATTATACCCTCAGCCTTTTTTAAGACGACCTTCCAATGTTGCAGATGATTATGGTATTTTCCGCAGATAGTCACTATAAAAGGCAATGTTCGTTACAAATATTTATGCTCTGATGAATACTGATGACAATCGGAAGTGGTTACGGAGAAAAGATTTAGTGTATTAGTATGCTTTAAATTAGCTTAACTTCTCTGTGCTTCTTTTTCTTTCCTTTTCATTTAAACGTTTGAATAAACTTACGCACACAGTAGTAGTTATTAGATTTAATTAAAATCTCTTTAACTCTTTTTACGTCAGAAGAGTATTTATTTTACTTTCTAAAGCCAGTTCTTTTTATTAACTAAACCCATGAAATGTAGTCACTTTATACTTAATCGCATTATTTCTCCTTGTTTCTGTTTACAAAGTAAGTATATCTGATAGAAAATGTACATTCCTTTATACGGAAGTATAATGATTTCCCTCTAGTCATTGCAAGCAACTATGAAACCACTGTTATTATCTTTTTTAAACTACTTTTAATCCAAAAGAAATATATTTTGGGTTCTTCTTTAAGAATATTCTATGGTACAGACTCAAATTAAATTAACTTGAAACCATTTTACGCAACACTGACTTACAATCGAAACTTAAACTGGCAATACATTGGTAATGCTTAATATTATTTTTTTATACGATCTGCAAATGAACGTGCGAAAATAAAGCTGATACCTGCACGCCATGATTGCATTGCATCATTTCAACTATCATTAGCTGATTAATCACATTAATGAATTACGACCTATTGGATGTGCAAAAGTATCAGTTAGCATCAACTTGTTTCCTCCTTCATGATAATTATTAACCAGTTTAACCAATATTTTGTTTCTTTGACGTTACATGAAATTTATGTCACCAATCCGCAGATGTAAATTGTTATAAATCCGGCAATAATGTTAAAATAAATAAATATTTTTTAAAAAGATAAGAACTGCACTGAAGAAATCTAACTGCGGTGGCAGAATCTGTGACATATTATCAAGAGGTTTCAATAAATCATAAAACAGTATTAATTTTGAATGGTAGTTTATTTGCGAAAATACCTCGATGTTCGTTGCTTTGTTTAATGCTCATTTGATAAAAGTCTTTTTAAGAAAGGGCTTAATTAAGGATTTTTTTCAGTTAAGAAAAGAAACCCACAGGCTATTTTCACTTTTAGAAATGAAAGTGGAGAGAGAAAGCAGTACAGTGACAATACAATACTTATATAGTGACGACATAAAAACATGGTTCGGTATAATATATTATAAGCAGTTTTTACAAGAAGGTTTGATTGCTTGCGAAAAATTTTATTATAGTGGAAGGAAAAACGCATGTCAGTCTTGGCAGTCAAGCCTGTAAGTTTACTTTAAGTTTTCCCATCAGCGATCGCAGTAAATTTTCTCTATCTATACTGGAACAAAATTATAGAAACAATAAGAAGACGATGGATGTAAATGGCTGTAAACATATCATCCTTGCCTTCTATTTCTCTTACATAATTGTAATATTGTTTTCCCATTTATTGTTATATATCGCTCAAAATCGATTCTACATTGGCTCAACGCATGATCGTCATGACCACAGCTTTAATCCTAACATTAACCTTGATCTCTTTTCAGTTATTGAAGCCGAAACCACGTCGCATATACACTATTTCTACATGCATGGTCTATGTTTTTATTATGCTATAATGTTTTTGCTGTCACTTCAAGTTAATGATAGGTAAGGTTCGATAGAGTTTCTGAATATGTGAGAACGCTTAAAGGTTTACCCACACAAATCAGCAGTAATTGCCATTCGATTTATACAATGTAAGCCTATGAATGGTTCCATAAAAAATAATCGTAAAAAAAACTTGTATGTCTATACTGCGATATTTTAAACATAGCATAAGATATTAATAACTGATACAAAGTTTCCTCCCTTGGTAATTTTAGTATAAAATGAGAATTAAGGAATCACACATTGGAGGATAGGTCTTCCCTTTAGGAGTTATCTTCGAGTCTTTTAGTGTGTGCAACGGTTAAAGATTTTGATCATTCCGAACAAACGTTAGATCCTGAAAAGGCTCACTTTCCCAGAGTGCGGTTAAAGTCGGTAAGTCTTCAAGCCGGAATTTATAAGTTTAACTTTGGGATCCCTTATGAGTGTACTCTTCTTTGCAGAAAAAAGCAATGAAGCCGGAAAGTTTAGCTATGTAGCTAAGTACTTCAATACTGGTATACATGTTTCATAGTCATCATAGTTTTATAATCTCATCAGAAGAAAAATTCATGATGTATGTGTTATTTCATAATTATCCTCTCTTAAATTCTGAACATAGCTTCTACTCTACTAGACCACAGTTTACAATTTTAATGATTTTAATGATTGATAAAGCAACAAGTTAATTTTATTGCAGAAAATATGTCTGCAAATTGTTTTCCCAGAAAGTACGTCTGTAAGTTTTTATTGCAAACAACAATTAATTAATTTTAATAACATTTAGCTTGCCTAAGAAATTTTACATGATGCCGATCTAGACGTGTAAAGAATCTTTGAATTTCCCGAAAGTGCATAAAAGTAAAAACTAGTTAATTGTAAATTGTATGAGAAGATGGAAAAATCGAGAAAACTTCACACATTTCTAATTTTTTTGTAAAAAAAAAACAGTAGTTAACATAATTATAAAAATTTCAACAGTTGGTTTAAATTAGATCATTTTTATCCTCTAATATAACTCATATTTCCCTCCAAATTATCTTTAACTAATAGATTAAACTGTAAATTCTCACTGGTATACACCCGATTTTATTTTGAGCACATATTCGAGAAGAGATAGATTAATTGTTTTAGGTGAAATTTTCGCGATATCGAATTAATATTTGTATCATTTCGTATGAATGCACACATAATAGAATAGCTTTCAAATAACCCAAACGTAATATTTAAGTATGCAGTTAGAAACTTGTGTTATTTACCATTAGCAGGGAAATTATAAAAATAAAAATTTGATGCAAATACAAGCTTTTCGTTGTAATTTAACGAATATTGTCTCATTTGATTTTCTACATCATCTCGAATATAAAATTCAGAATAGTAGTGCTTTGCAATTTTCTGTCCTTCCTGTACCCAAAAAGATATTGTTCGCTAAAATCCGAAAGGAGTCTTTTTTTTTAGAAAATTCCTTATAAACTTTTTATGATATCCTCACAGAAAGAAAGTTATCTTGTCTTAACAGTAATAGTCGATGTTACTGCCAAGGGTCAACGTGACAAGGGCGTTACCATGTCATGTCGATGAAAATTTCATCTTGAATGAAACGTCTGAGGGAAATTGATAGTCCTTGCCGCCTCTAGCGTCTATATTTCAAAGATTATAGCTTCTCTGGGAAACTTGTCTAAGGAAAAGAAAAAAAATGGCAGCTCTAAAAATCCGATATTGATACGCAACAGCTTTGCTAACTCAATGAAAAACGAGAGACGTGACATCAGCTTCTGTGCTAAGTGATGTATTGAGATGTGGAATTTGCGGACGATTGAAAGAAGACTGTGACAGTTATTCTACCTTTAGTTCCTATGAAAATTATGCCCGTGTTCGAAGTGTTCAATTTATGAGGTATGACATAACAAAAATTATTAATACTTATTAAATTTGCTATCCATAATTATGTAATTCTGAAGCATTGCTGGAAAAGGAATGTAGTCACAAATTACATAATAATAAAAGAAATGTTTAGCTTATTGGCTATGTAAATTCTACCTCTGTTTGTATTGCTGAATTTATGAAATAATACCTTAATACGAATTACGTATTCTTACTAATACTTATTACCAATAATTTCTTTCATTCATAATTCTGACGTTATCCTTCGAAAGGAACTAAGGACATAATTACCTAATGCAAGTATAGGTTGCTACGGAAATTATATCCGTATTTGAGATTTGAGATTTAGGAAATAATTTACAAAGGAAATTCTTAATATTTTCTACGTTTACTTCTCATAAATACTGCAGTTCTGAAATAATTTCGGAAAAAGAAACAGCACATAATCTTCTTAGCATTTAAAAAATATATAGAGCACTAGTTACTATGGAAATTAACACCTAATCTGAATTTTTCCATTTATAATATAATACCTAACTAGGGTTACTAATATTTACTAATTTACCACCATAATTACTTTAATTCCGTAACACCCTTTTCAAAATCTATTTCAAAATTCGGTCATAATTTATATTTTGATGATCCTGGACATAGTTATTATTCCCCATGAACCTGATGCAGTTAGTTATGAAGATGATTCTGCCACAATATAGTAAGATAGATGATTCTGCCACAAATTGTAACATATCAGTACCATGTGGCGAATCCTAAATAGAAGATACCGCAGGAACTGTAGAAATTTTATCAAAAAACTGTGAAGAACCTAATTTTGATGTAAAAGTCCCTAAGTCGAAAAAATGTGAACTCGAATTCATGGTTTCATCAAGCTGTATTTCTTTTCACGACCATCAAAGTATTCTAAATGTAGTTCTGGAAAAATTCCAGTAGAACCTTTTCACATGATGGTTGGACATGATATCACATACAGTTGTAGAGACTAAGTGGTATGCCAAACAAGCAAATTATTATTCTTATAGAGTCACTGAAAGTAAAAAATCTTGAGGGACGCCACAGACGATGCCAATTAAAAACATGTAGCAGAAAACCTACAACTATTTACAAATTATGCAAAGTTACACTTTGTATTGACTGCCTTCCCAATTTTCATTGCTAATTGCCTCTTGAGTAAGAAAGCAAGATTTTTGTAAAATTTAGTAGTGTATTGGACCATTATCGTATTAATAGGACAAGCTGTAATTTAATAAAATCCAAACAATGGCTGAAAATTATTTATTTACATGTGTTACACCGCATATTTTGATATCTGTAAAATGTTACATCTTCCCGGCAGAAATTTTTGAGAATGGTCAAGTATGGGTTAAGAGTCTTACAGAAGTAAAATACCAGCTGTTCGTTTTGCATCAACACGGAGCCAAGCGCATAACCTGAATCATGTGTGGTAATTTCTGAGTACCCGTTGCCTTCAGAAAATTTTAAAACTGGCAGTCTAATTAGCCCTGTTGAGAGTTTTTCGAACGCTGCGTTTGCTTTTGCCAACAAAGTAAATTTGGCTTTCTCTCTTTTAAATTTTAATAGCTGTTCGGCTGTTTGTGCAAGGTCTTTGATAAAAGTCCTGTAATAAGTTCACAAGTATTACTGAAAATGAGGATAACTTTTTTGTTGTATTTGGATATTTGGTGGAAAGCAATTTTCTATCTGTCCCAATTCCTTTTCGAGATATATTATAGCCTAAGTAACGAAGCTTCTTCCCTACAAATTTACATTTTGATGTATTTAATATTAATCTTCCATCATTTAGAACCGGAAACATTTCGTGTAATTCCCTAGTATAATAAAGTTAGTTACAATTATATCATTATATCATAAGTTAGTTACAATTATATCACAAGTTAGTTACACTTATATCATTATATTAGCTATCATTATATCATAAGTTAGTTACAATTACTATATATTAGTCTCATTAGTTACAATTATATCATCCAGATAAATAAAAGTACTGTTCCCGAGTATAGGTCTTAGTATAATATTATCTGAAACAGAACGTGAGTTCGGCGGCATTCTTAAAAAGGCATCAATGCCTGACTTTGTATTAAATGTAACTTTTGGCAAATCCTGTTTTATTTGGGAATATCCCGAAATACGTTCTAGCATCGTCATGTTATTCATTGATTTAATCTTCCTAATTATTTCTTCGAATATGGGCAGTGGATAAACGGCCTGTTTATTAATGCTATTTAGTTTTTTGTAATTCTCTAAAAAACGTCATAATTTATGGTCCGCTGGTGGAGGATTATTCTTTTCTCCGCATAGTACTAACAGGTTAGCGTAAGGGCTATTCATAGGAATACCCCCTTATGGTCTAGCTTGTAATTTAGCAATTCCTGGATATGTTTTTCAATGAATACCTTTTTGATACTGCCATAGCAGTAGAACTTTGCTCTGCAGGGGCTGCATTTCGTCTGTCTATGCTGTAAATTAAAATTTGAGTTAATTCCAGATAATAGTCAAAGAATTTAGAAAAATGACTTGGCAGCTGTTCCAGCTTGAGTTTCTTTTCAGCCGTTAGGTGATTCAGCTCAATGGGCGGAAGGTGTTTTTCTTTCTCATCAGCTGCATTTATATCCAACTAATAAACTGCGTCGATTACTGAAATTTAATTTTGGTCCCTGGCAGTTGAACAGCAGAAACAATCAGACAAATTTAAAATTTTAATTAAATAATCCAATAGCTGAAAGCTACTGAATTTAGTTTCACGTGTAGTTCACTCAACTGACTTGGAGATTTTCACTATCGGCGACTATAATACAAGCCGAAGGCTACAAATTTTATCGTATATAGCTATCTAGTAACTTGGCCTCAACAGGCAGAAAGCAGAAGGGAGAAGTGACAGTAAAACTACAAAACGTAAAATAAATGTTTAATTAAAATAAAGAAACCTTACGAAAGTTTAGTTTCAAACCTTAGTTTCACTTGTTAATAAATATATATTTGCACATTTTAACTGAAATCTTAAAGTCTTGGAATGTTTAATGCTTGTTTAATTTATCAAAACAAAGCAAACGTAAGCTATCCAAGAAACTGAAAGTCTTCACGGAGAATTTTCTAAGTTAATTTATGGTTCATATTCATGTTACGGGCAATGAAAATCACAGAAATACACATGCAGAAAGTCAGTTCTACGAGATTTGTATAGGTATGTCGTAATGCATTTGAAACAAAAATTTTCATTTTCAGTTTGTTTAAGCATTCTTATATGTATTTAGTATAGATGAAACTTGTTTTGATGTAGTGTATGGTCTTTACTAATTGCTTCACAAAATAACTTCCATATATTATCAAATAATTGAAATGGAAATGTGAGCTTAAAGTTTGTAAATAAATTCATCTCATTTAAGATATCAATCTGTTTTGATCTGATTGTGCTTTTATAATAACTAATAAATTAGCGATACAAAATTATGTTGACTTTTAAAATAGTTAACTGAAGTGCGCGTTAAAAATAAATTTCATCAAAATTATATGTTACTATACAAATCTCAGGCAATTTTAGACGAATGAATTTGCAGGGATTTTATTGTTAAAGATACTGAAAATCATCTCAGTATCTTTGAGAACCATTTCAGCGTCTCTTTAAATAATTTCAATCTCCCTTGTTTATAAACTATATTTTCTCTGTGTAACAGTTCGTGAATTTTCGAAAATTAATGTTTACAAAAATTTGCCTCAACAGAATTTATTGGAGTTTTACTAAATTTACATAATTTTGATCATCCAATTTACATTTAATTCGATTTACATTCGGTATGCTGTTTCCTGAGAGGAGCTTCATCTAAACGGGATACCATTCCTTTCCTCTGTATATCACTTAATCAGGAACATAATAAATAGTATTTAAATGTCAGTTCTTACGTGTACTAAATCGCTTTTATACCCTGAATGTTATATTAGAGCATTATGATATACGTAATAAATACTTCAGAGCGTGTTCTGCCCGCCTGTAGGCTACATTGCTGTCCTTGAGTTACTAGCGATTCAAATTCTGTGGCGTTGAGGGCTTCCTGCCACTTAGCGTTGTTTACACCGACTTTCGACTCAGAGACAGTCTGACAGTTAAGTAACCTGTGAAGCTGTTAAGTTAAAGTTAACTCTCTCTAAATTTCAGTTAATCGTTACCATTCTGAGTCTTGGCTTCTGTAAGCACGAATCTGTGCCATCTGTGAACTTAATTTGAGTTAACAAAGGTTTCTTTACACTCGTATCTTGATTTTGTGTTACTTTAAGACTTAGGGATAGTCTTCTAACGTCTAGTTAGTTTATGGTACTAAAAAATGCGAACATTATAATACTTGTATTACATTCTTCAGACGAGGGATATTCAAATGTAAAGAAGTATTTTCATGCGTTGTTAGAATTGAGTGTAATCATGACTGGCAGAATTCCTTGGAAAATGTATATATGTTTGAAATGTTCAGTAGTTCTAAATTCTCTTTTCATCATGTTTGCTAGTTGTTTCCAACAAGTTGAAGAAGTTTCACAATAGTCTTGAACAGCAAATTATCATTAGATTGTTGCCTAACGAAGGTGTCATTCCTTCTCAGATTTAAGCAAGATTAAAAAACCGTTCAAAATGCCCGCTAAACTCCATAAGACTTGCAGCTTTTCCATCCACTTATAGAATTTTAAGAAAAATAAGACATTGACATCAAAAGATCAGGTTATTGTGTTGTTCATAACTGTCTTATAGCATGATATTACAGTTTTATTTGGACAATATTGTAGCTCAAAATGAGTTTTCATAACTGAAGGAAGCAAGGGAAGTAAGGGCAAAGAAAGAAATCTATTATACCGTTTCGCTTTGTGCTCGATGTTCTCCAAGCTACTCAATACAGAAATGTCTCACATTAATCTAATTACTGTTCACTGAATTAACGCGCGGGACAAAAGAAAGTTTAATTTGGTATTCTTGCTCGTAGAGACGTAAGTTATAATTTTCATTAAGTAAAAATGAGTCCATAACTTTAGACTTTCTGCTGTGATGCAGGAAGAATCTGCTAGAAAATAAAGGGTATCATAACAATAATTATGTGTTTTTTTTGGACAGTTTAAGTTAGTTAAGGAAAGTTAGTTTTCTAACTTTTTTATTTAAAGGTATAAATGGCATTTACCGAAAGCCAAATTCTTTTTGAAATTCTCTGAAGACTCTGATTTAGCTACATTGTCAGTTGAACTATATTTGATACAAAGGTAATTTCTTTCCGTCGTATCTCATACTGCACCCTGATCAGTACAGTGAGTAATCAGTGTTTTGCTGTTTCGTTGGACCAAGGTCGAACCTTAACGTACAAACATCCTCCAATCCTCCTTCAAAATTTCGATACAGCTATAAATGTGAGTGAGTAACGTTAGCGAGGTGGAACTATACCTGTACAAGGTTAAATTCTGCTGGCTTGAATTTCGTAAATATCGGAATGTTTTCCTAATATTTATTTTTCCTCAGTTGTTTTAATCAGGAAGTACAGTATATTTTATTCCTTTGAACATAACATATTGCTTTCAAGGTTTCATTGCTTGATATTTTAAATTTTTAAAATAATTTTTTTAAATAACAACCATGAAATATTGCATAAAGGTAATACAAATATACTAAAAAGGTAAGCTTCGTTTAAAGTATATCCGAAGAACCCATCGATAGCTCTTCAAAAATAAATTCAGTATTTAAATTTTTTAACTTACATTTATAATTGATTATTGTGTTTGTACGTCTTCGCTTTATTGTTTGGTATGTAGTCTAGTAATGCACCACCAACCTCGTGGATCAGTTTTAGGCATATCTATCAAACAATTTTTGTCTTATTCCGTGTTTTGCCTTTGTTGCGTATTTTTCGAGCAGGAGTGTATTTGGGTACCGGTCTCCCACTGTAAAAATTGGGGGAAATGGGGGGTCCTTGTTTTTTATTCCTATCTGCAAAAACGCCTTTCGAATGTTGGCTACTACCAGTAAAAAGGGAAATTTATTCAGAATGCTGGGAATTAATGCTATAAAATTTAATCCCTCGTCAGACAGTTACTTAAAGAGACACTATTCTTCTCTTTAGCAGAAGCATTGAAGACGGATTTTTGCTGTGTAATTCTTTTCGATGATTGCTCTGTACGATAGATACTGACAGTTTGTTGTAATTCACTGGATTTTAGTTGAATTATTTGTTTACGAAACCGTTGTCTGAAATAACTTTCGTAATGTTTGTTCTGCGCTTTATCTTATAAAGTCTTCACGGTTGATTTGAATCTCCTTTCAGTTATATCTTTTTGGTAAAATTTGGTAACCTTCTTTCCAAGGCAAGGGTACTATGTAGCGCCCATAAAGGGCTCACAAAGTGTTCTTTAGATGCCTCATCTAGTTCCTCGCTGAATTGCTTCTCTTCAAGTTTTTGTAATCCAATAGTATTAAGTTCACAAATATCAGTAATTTGAACTTTCGAGTCATACAGAGATAACGAAAGTGTAGAAAAGGAATTTTCTGCTCCATTACTGTCAGTGCTGTCTTTGCTCATAACAGTCCACCCTAAATCTAGTCCTACAGCCCAAAAAAAAAGCGGTTGGATTGTTCAAAAAAAAAAAAAACAGCAAATGAATCTCTGCTGAGTTCTTAAATAATATGCAGTTCTCCTATCCAACGCATATTTTTGATTTTAGGAACCGTAGAATGTATGGATTTTTCATTTCATATTGATTTCGCAATTATAGTGTCGTTGATCTGCTCTACCCAATTTTAATCTATAACGATTATGTTTTTCAGAAACTCTCTCCCACCGTAGAGTCCGTGGGTTAAATTTTGTTCACGTAAGCTTCTCATTTGTAACCATTTTGCCTCATATCTGTTTATTTTATAGACTTCTAACTTCCGGTATCAATCAATCAATCAATGCTCGAATAATATTTATGACATCTTCCCTATTTCCAAACAACTAAAGATTGTAAATATACTTCTGATCAGCCCGGGTTATTTGAAAGTACTTTATTTACTATCGCTGCATCCGAAATAACGAAAATTTAAGCATTTGCAATAAGCAAGTTTCTTTTTCAAAATCTGTGTGTTTTTCATCTAACGACAAGCCGGAAACGAAGCTCTCATAATTCTTGTGGAATTCGTTACAAAACATGCAGCTTAAATTTTCCTCTTTCCAGTTCGAATTTTGTAAACAAATCTGTAGCGGTCCGAATCGATGATTTATTACTTTTATTCTGGAGATCGGATGTGTTGTTCGTCACTTAATCGATATTGAGGGGTTGCCATATAGCCCGCCGTGAATGTGAATCGGAATTCTTTTGCTGTTGCGAAATTGCTGCACATGTGCGTTCGCCTGATGTCAGTTCTCTGAGTTGGAATTTCCTTAAATCATTTATATCTTTGGTTAGTTAATCATTATATCAAGTTAGATTCCTAAAGAATACTTTCCTGAAACTTATATAAAATTAGTCGTACTGCACTTCTCAGTATCGCAGAGCACGTTAACTTCAACCCAATATAAAGCACGTCTAAAGAGGGAAGCTCACGCGGAGATACTGCAGTGCTCCGTAGTCGACTCTGACTGAGAAATTGAGAAATTGAGAAACTGATGCTCTCGCCGGTTTTGATAGTTCTCACCAGGCCTCCGAGAATTCTGTAGTACCTTTCATTTCTCGAAGTTACTGAAAGGCATACCAAAGAATATGTACTGTTAAGAAGGAAAACTTCGCAGAAGCAGAAGTGGCTCCCTTCCAACGAAAAGGGAAACAACTACGCATGCGTGAAATATCTGTCGCCAAAAAGCTCCAAAGCTCGAAGCTGAATGTCGAAGTTGGTTTGGACAGGTTCGACCGTTACGTTTAGCAAGAGTTTAAACAAAGAATAGGTTCTTGGTTTCAAGTAGCGATATGGACAATGGAAGTTCAACAGCCAGTGAAAGTGAAACTTCACCGAATATTTCCTCATTTCCGAGTTTAAATTATCGCTACAAGTCAAAGAACGATTCATCTTAACCCGTTTTCCTCAATTTCCTATACACGTCTCGGAGGGGGAAAATGTCGGCTAGGTACCAAAGAACCGGCACATCACAGAGAAGAAATTCTCGCCAACAGATTCCGTCGCCAAATCCCTTGGCGAATGTTCCCTTTTCTTTGTAGCGGCGTTGCAGACAAAGTGGTTTATATTACGTCTATGGAGCCTTTCCTTCTTTACATAGAGGTTCTTTGGGCATACGGTTACATATGAGGCTACATATAATCAATTACAGTTATACAGGTACAGCACGAAAATGTCTCGAAATGATCGCCAAGTTTGGCGACTTTTCGTGATTTCTGTCCACATTTAGCGAAACAATAGACAATAAACCCATCGCCAGCTTGGGGATATCTGACCAATTTTGCGAGATAACCATTTACCTCAATGTTAAATAGAACTGCGGGTGAAATCTTATTCTTTTGACAGAGCTTCATCTCTTCCAAGCATATCATGTTACATTATACAAAAAAAGTATTTCAAAATTTCACATAATTTTAACTAAAATTATTTACATATGTACAAAATTTGTAATTTTGCCCAGTTCCCAAGGACTACACGTCTCCGGCAGTACAATCCCTGGGCAGGAAACCATATAAAATTAAAGACAAATCAATACAATACTAAAATAATAATTTTATAGAACAAATGAAATACTAAACCAATAAATAAACGCCTAAATTTACAAATTTATTTACAAATAGGACTGTGGTATTAGTATCCTATTTAGTACATTACATTCATTACGGGGACTATGTACTAGTGCCATAGGAAGGGGCTTCTCTATCGTAATGACAGACGTAAGGCTTAGAATTTAATGACTTACGGGACCAAACTACGATGCCGTTCAGCCTGTTTAGGACTGTGTGAAGACCGTCCCAGTGGGATTGTAGTTTAAGAGAAATTCGTTTCTGATGAAACGGACTCCATAACCACACCATGTCACTTTCGTTGAATCGATTGTAGATCAGATTCGTTGAATGAGACATGTCGTTCGACATGAGATCTACAAAGTCAATAACAGATTCTTGAATCGATTGTTGACTTTGTAAATCTCATCTCGTGTTGGGTCTTCAGCCTCTGCGTCACCAAGTTAACGCGCTATTGTGAAACATTTGGCATCACTTCAAGCCGTGCCTATAGATCTTGAATGCACTCGTCAGGAGATGAAGGCTCATCCGGGAAAGGCGACCAAATAAGAGATCATAAGGCAGACAAAACTTCCCACCAAAGAGCATCTGGCATGGTGAATAGCCGACGTAACGTTAACAGCACTGTGATAAGCCACTTCAGCTCTCAGTCCTGTTGTTTTGACAAACCATCAGCGAGAGGCTATGACGGATATTTCAATTAAACTTTTTTCCTTCAACTGGGGATGGAAAGGTGCCGTTTGTATTTTGTCGATGCTGAGTATTTTTTAGAGTTCTTTAATTACAGTTGAGACAAAATTCCTTCCTTGATCGAAATGCAACTAAAGATGCATTCCAAACCTAGAAATTCAATGCTGTATCCTTACCTCTGCTATCCTGAGAGTCTCATGATCTTAGATATGATAAACTTCACTTTGTGAAGTAGTTAATGATAATGTATAATGCAGTCTAATGTATTTGTTGCCATCAGTAGTTCGTGACAGAAATCCCAGGGTGTTAAAGGCGACGTGTTGGAAAGTCGCACCTTAGTTGAAACGTTGCAGCTACCCTTGGTTGCATTTGTTCTGTCCTTTCTGACCCGCACAGGCTTCATCGATTTGTTGTTCGGCAGCAGAAACTCTTTCTTTGATCTTTTGCTAAACAACATAAATTCTTCTTCCAGTTTCTCCAACTTTATTTTCAGTCGTGTCTGTTCTGCCTTCCATAGCCTCCAAACTGTTTTCTATTACTGCAATAATTTCTATTTTCAATCCCCCTTAACCTGCTTTCATCCCTTCTTGGCCCGTTTTCATCTCTGATTTAACAACTTTTCTCTCTTTTTTATGGATTCCTGGCCCACTTTCATCTCTTCTTTAGCAGCTGTCATCACTTCTTACGCATTTTTGGACCGCTTTCAGCTTTTCTTTGGATGCAGCGAAGGCCACCACTAGCTGTCTTAGTTGCGGCTGGATCGCTCTTCTCACCGGCATTTAGTGCTATTTCTTGCACCAAAAATTGCTGAGTGTGTTATATATTCGTTAGGGATAGAATGCATTCAAAATCTATGATAAGGTAAATAACTAATTTTTCGAAAAGAACACTTTCCAATTTTCGAACTTTCCGTAAATGAATTCTGAGTGCTCTTCTTAGTATGACAGAGCACAATTTATACCAGTTCAAACTATTAAATAATTTAAACACAAATCTGTGCAAAGCACATCTAAAAAGGGAAACTCGCAGTCATATTTCTCAGTACTGCGAAATCAACTTTGAACTAAAAAACTAAAACAGATGCCCCCTCCAGGCTTATTATTTTTCAAGTAACCCCTGAGAAATCTCTAGTACCTTCCATTTCTCGAAATTGCTGAAAGGCATATACGGTTAAAGTTACATCTAAGGGCCGGATATCGTTACAGTTACATATAGGGATCAATAAGAGTTATTCAGTGACGGTACAAATTACAGTTACACAGGGTTTAGACCAAAATGTCCTTAAGTAGTCGCTAAACGTTCCTAGTTTGGTCAATTTCTCGCGCAAATTTGGCGACAAAAATTAGTTGCCAAACCATCGCCATTTTGGCAGTATCTCACCAATTTAGCGAAGTAGCATTTCGCCTCAACATTAAACAGTGTTGTCCCTGTAGTCTTATTTTCGTCAAATCTTTTTCTTTTCATACTCTTCATGTTACAATATATAGGATTCTGAACACTCTGGTGTTTAGGCATAAGTCTTAATAATATTATCATCTCGTGATGTTGGTTTCTAATTTATATTCATTTTGAAAATCGTTTGCATTCAAAAACGTCCAGTTTCAGCATCAGTATCAGAAAGTGCTTCGGTTTGCGCACTAAACTGTTCTAACAATTCCTTAAGCATCGTAACGCTAACTTCTGAAAGGTCTAATTCACTTTCGATCTCAAGTACACTGGTTATTAATAATTAAGGAAGAATCACAAGTTGACGATTATTCAAAAAATTGCATATAGAATTTAATGAAACTTAATCCACAATATAAAAGTATAGTAATGTATAATACAACATGAAAAGAAATTACCATATAATTATGCTGTTTTAGAAATTAACATTTGTATAAAATGAACAACTCGTATGTGTCGGTTTGGTATAGGACAATTATGTTCAATTTGGAGTATGATCTCCCCTAGAAGCAGTACAACACATACAGAGATGTGCGATGCTGTCAATTATGCAGTCTATCAGTTCTGTAGGAAGTGAGAGACATTACAAAGCAGTCGCAAGTGTGACAGGGGTCAGAAGAGGAGGGTTGAGAGCAGCTATACGTCTTTCTAAAGCATCCCAAAAATATTCGTTAGGGTTCAAGTCCGGTGATCGAGCTGGCCAATCAATGCGCTGAATTGTTTACTGCTGAAAATAAACATTCAAGATGCGAGCCCTATGCGGTCTAGCGTTGTCGTCCTGTAGCAGGAAATTGTCATCTATTGCTCCGGTATAAGGGCGAATATAAGCATCAAGGATGCCTTTTTTATGAGCCTGAACATTTATGGTTCCACGTGGAGGTGTGTGTGTCCACACAAAGAAATACCACCCCAAACATAGATACTGCCCGCTCCGTATGCATCTCTTTCATAGATGTTTAATGGATTATAACGGGTTCTCTCCAAATCAAATATTATCTAGTGTGGCTTTGGAAGCTAAATCTGGACTCATCCGTACAGAGAAAAACCCTCCATTGATCAGCTATCCCGTGGTCATGTTGACGTGCCCAACTCAAACGTTCCTTTCTATAACATGTAGTGAGCGGCACGCAAATGGCTGGTCGCATCGTGTACAGACTTCCTTCTTGAAGACTTCTGCGAATGGTTGACGTTGACACTGACCTTTTAGTTGTTGCATCAAGGAAAGATCTGAGTTGAGGTTCACCTTCGTGCGCGTGTGCATAAGAATAAATATCTGTTATCAACGCTCGTCGTAGCCGTTGGCTGTCCTTGGCTGAACCTCCTGGATGCCGAATCTGTGGTTACGAATTGTTTCCAAAGTCTATGATCACAGAAGTTCTCATATTTACATATAGTTCTCATATTATATACCTGTCCACTTCTATCTGAGTTTGTCCTGCCTCTAGTCTTCCAATAGCTTTCTATCTCAGTTCTTCAGGCAAATTATGCCTGGAGGTCAAAATTGGCTATAAATTATATAAAAATATATAAAATTGGGCAAAATTTATTGGCTATCCCAGATTTCTTCCTTCAATATCACAGCGAAATTTGCAAGCTTGCTCTGAAGCATGCCATTTTATCCTCGCAGATGATGTGTTTCGGTTGCAGCGACACTAATTTGTGTACGGCAATTTTTACCTGACAACATATTCAAATTTTCTACGGATTGGGTTATTTTTGATCGACTTATCGCTATTTGTTACTTTAATTTTTGGAAACCAGTATAGTTTTGTAAGTTGTTTGTTGTTGTTGTGTGACTTTTCTACGCAGATAATTCTTAGTTACATTGCCATAATCTAACTAAAAACATTTTCTATCTGAACCAGCGAAAGATATTATGTTTACTAACTTTGCAGAGATTATAGGATTTTAAGTAAAAAGCCAAGGAGAACTGCCAAGAAACTGGCGTATAGAATTTTGGCAGCTTTGCTTTTGTTTTCTGCTTAATAAAATTATGTTATGCTGATTACTTTCGACGGAATTTGCGTTCCCATTTGAAAATATTATTTTCTTTCTTAAATACTGCTTACAGCTATGACAATTATTTTAACGTGGCATGAATTTCCGCAACTATTTTCGAAAATTTTAGAGGATTTTTGTAATTTTCTGAATATTACATTTATTATGCATAGTGTCGACTGATTGCAGATTTCCTTTATAATTCTTTTTGAATTGTTAGATAATTTATCATATTTAAATAAATTTGGTACTACTTGAAGACTTCAATTCGAGTTAATGTGCAAAATGCTTTGCAGAGTAATTCTATTTTAAAAGATCTTAAGATTTCTCTTCTTTCTTCATTTATCTACATCTTTTTCAGCCGATTTCTTGCTATACTTTAACACATACAGAAAGTATTCGTTTCAAGGACTAGGTATAATTAAGTCACTTAAAAAACAATTTTTTCCACTAAATATTTGAAGAACAAGAATAAAATCTTCAAATTTATTATTCAACGTTTGAATTCAATTTATTAGACCTTTTACAAACCTGACGTCTCTGTTCAAGCGCCATTAAGTGTACTGGCAGTTTCTTTAACCGTCAAAAAGCAATGCAATATAACTTGGCTTAGCAGATACGCTTTTACAGTTCAGACGCTAGGTACCTTGCAATCTTCGACGTTTCAGTGGAAAAGACAAACTTGTAATTATGTTAATTTTTTCAAGGATTCAAACAATCGATGTACATTATATTAGTTTCAGATGTTTTGAGATATTATAACATAGTTTTGTATTAGTTTGAGACGTTTCATGATAATCAGTTCTTAGCTGTTCTTCTTGGTATAGAAGATCTAGCTTGCCGCTACTCAGAGCAAGTTGAAAAATGAGACTGTTGCCACATGTGAACAGAGAAAAATACAAGAAAAGAACCCAAGAAAAAAGAGAAGGGCGCCTACCATCTAGTGGCAAAAATGGTTTAGGTGGAATACAAATCAATAATTTGTTTTGTTGGCAAAGTAATCAACTAGATCCTCAATTGATCAATTAGATTTTTCTCAAGTTTTTGTTCGGAAATATCTTTCTCCATTGGTCAGCTACTTAAATTTGACTCCATTTATAAAAATATGATATATGACTTCATTTTGAGTTCTTAAATGGCACCATTTGCTTTTGTTCTTTTCTTATTTTTCTTTTATCCTTCATCATAATCACACCAGCCGCCGAGCTGTAAAGTCGCTGAACACTCTTAATTTCGACTTGAGTTCAATTCCAGGC
>KK116018.1:664651-689362 GCA_000611955.2 Stegodyphus mimosarum
TACATCTGATAATTATGATAAAGCTATAAAAATATAAATTGACAGATATGGAAGAATAGATACATGAGTAATTTGTTAAATATTTCCTCTCTTAAACATTCGAATGATGTCAGAAGCTTTCGAAATTTACTAGATAACTGTCAAACACAAATTCGCAGTTTAGAATCTCTTGGAATTTCTTCAGACACTTATGGTAACCTGTTATCTCCTGTGATTTTAAAATGTTTACCCTCAGATCTAATTTTTGAATTTAATAACTATACAGGAAACTCTGAATATAAAGTTGAAGATTTAATCACTTTTTTGGACACTCAGTTAAGCGCGAGAGAGAAAATTGGCACTTTGCCAGATAACTCTCGAAACGCAGTCGAAAGATGTGTTAATGCTGATTCATTGGGAAAATATAAACAAAAATGTAATCGAATGGGTAAAGAAAAAATTCCAACTTCCGCTGATCTATTGAGTTCAGAGGTGAATGAAAATATGAAAAGTACTTGTGTATTTTGTAATAAATTTCATGATTCTGAAAGATGTGATTATGCACGCAATATTAGCATTGAAGAAAGAAAATCTATTTTAATGAAAAAAGGGGTTTGTTTCAGGTGTTTGAAACAAAATAAACATTTATCAAGACAGTGTAAAGTAAAGGTAATTTGTGAACTATGTAAGGGACGACATTTTGATATTATGTGTTTTTCAACTCAAAATAATTGTCTTAATAAAACAGAAGCTAAATGTGAAAAAGAAATAAATGAACATACTGTTTTATCAAATTCTTGCACAAAGGAAGTGTATTTGCAAACTTTAATTGTTAATATAACAGAAAATGGGAAAGAATATTTGGTGCGCATAATCATAGATTCAGGGAGTCAGAAGAGCTACATAAGCAAATTTCTGGCTGAAAAATTGGGTTTGAAGTTCCTAGGAGAAGAAACAGTGGTACATGGTCTATTTGGGGGTGTTGAAAAAATAGAAAAACACAAAAGGTATCTTGTGAAGCTATCTAGTATTGATAAAAAATATCAGGTACAATTTGAGGCTATGGATCAAAAGAAAATTTGCTCGAATATTCCTAGAATTGGAGACAGAGACTGTATAGCAGCCTTAAAGGAACTTGGAATATTTGTGAGCGATATTGCTTTAAATGAGAATTCATGTCTATTTGAGAAGAATTCAAATGAAATACATGTCCTTATTGGAGCAGATTTAGCTGGGAAATTATATACAGGGGAAATAAAACATTTGTCTAAGGGGTTGGTAGCCATGAATACCAATTTAGGCTGGACAATTTTGGGTAAGGGTAGCAATGAAAACATAAATGACAGTTCCTTGTTAGTACTCTCGTTGCATGTAAGCAATGCTCAAATATCGGATCTTTGGAGTTTAGATTCTTTGGGAATAACTGACCCTATTGAAAAGAAAACAAAAACAGAATTAGAAGAGCTTGCTTTTAAACATTTTAAGGAAACTGTTGAAAGAGATGAAGAAGGTAGATATCAAGTAAGAATTCCCTGGTTGGAAGGCCATCCTCCATTGTTAGACAATAAAGATTTATGTAGGAAAAGACTTAATAACACAGTGAGATCCCTTCATTCTTCGTGTAAGCTAGAAGCCTATCAACAGGTATTTAGTGAGTGGGAAAAGGAAAATATTATTGAACGAATAAATTCGAGTGAGGATTCGAATAAAGAGGAGAACTTAAGTATTCACTTTTTGCCACATCGAGCGGTCATAAAAGAAAATTCCACAACTAAAATAAGACCAGTTTTTGACGGATCAGCTAAAACTCGTAATTCGGTGTCTCTCAACGATTGTATCGAAAAGGGACCTAATTTGATTGAACTCATTCCTTCAGTCCTGAACCGTTTCAGATGGGGAAAGATAGGAGTTATAGCGGATATCCGAAAGGCTTTTTTACAAATAGGCTTACATGAAAATGACAGAAATTTTCTCAGGTTTTTATGGTGGCAAGATGGAAACCCAGCTTCTGAAATTTGCTACAGACATCGTCGTGTAGTATTTGGCCTTTCCTGTAGTCCTTTCCTTCTAGCTGCTGTATTGACACACCATTTTGATCAAACAACTGAGGAAGAGGAACTAGCGAGAAAAATTAAAGATTCGATGTACGTCGACAATTGCGTAACTAGTGTGGATTCTTTTGAAGAGCTTAATCTTTTCCGGTCAGGATCTCAGAAGTTGTTGAGTTCAGCTAAATTTGATCTACGGGGCTGGGTGCACACTCGTCCACCTTCTCCCATATATAACTGCGAGGGAAAAGAAGAAGTTTCAGTTTTAGGACTATCTTGGAATCCTCATGATGATACGTTGTCGATTGATTTAAAGACATTTACCGATCAAGAGACAGTTTCAATAACTAAAAGAAAGATCCTTTCATCGGTTCATACAATTTTTGATCCTATTGGTTTCAGTTGTCCCTTCACACTAATACCAAAGTTATTGTTGCAAGAGTGTTGGAGACTTAAAATCTCGTGGGACTCGGAATTGCCATCAGAGATTGCAACAAAATACCAGAAATGGAAAAATCAACTGTCAGAGCTCAAGAAGATTAAAATTCCTCGAAGACTATCAGTTTTAGAACTTCAGCATGAAAATTTATCGTTACATGTGTTTTGCGACGCATGCCAGTCTTCATATGCAACGTGTATGTTCTTGAGAGTCGAAGCAAAGAATGCAGTAACTTGTCAGCTAGTGCAAGCAAGATCCAAGGTTGCTCCTCTTAAAAGGGCAAGTATACCCCGTTTAGAACTACTTGCTTGCAGTATTGGTGCTAGATTAGCCAACACTGTTAAAAGGGACTTGAGATTAGACGATATAGAAACGTTCTTCTGGTCTGATTCGATGGATGTCCTTTACTGGATAAAGAAGAAAGATAATTGGGGTGTGTTTGTTTCTAATAGGGTGACAGAAATCAGAAATTTAACATCAACTGATCAATGGAATTATGTACCAGGAGTACAAAATCCGGCCGATCTTCCGTCTCGAGGGTCTTCGGCGCAAAAACTAGCTAAAGGAAAATGGTGGGAAGGTCCTACCTGGCTAAGATATTCAAGAGACGAATGGCCAAATTTCGAACTCATACCAAATGAAGAAACTATAAATTCAGAAAGGAAGAAGATTATAGTATCATCTGTAAACGAAGAGAAACTAGATTTCTTTTATCGGGTATCTTCCTACAAGAAGATAATTAGAATTACAGCATGGATTTATAGATTCTTCAAGAATTCTAGACGACCTGTCGATAAAAGTCAAGGGTCATTAACGGCGAGTGAAATTCAGAAAGCAGAAAATATTATTTTAAAGAAAGTCCAAGAAGACTTTTTACTTGGGAAAGAAGACAAACGACTACGGTCCCTTACCACAATTACCGATTCAGAAGGATTATTAAGAGTGAAGACAAAAGTTTTTATGCGGAAAGATGAAGAAAATTTTAGACTTCCTGTAGTATTACCTTCCGATCACCACGTTGTTAAAAGTTTAATAATGTGGAAACATCAAGATCTGGGACATGCCGGCGTTCAGTATTTAATGTCAGCATTGAGAGAAGATTATTGGATATTGAAGAGTAGAAAAACAATAAAGAAAATAATAAAGACATGCACTGTCTGTAAAAGGTACAATGCAAAACCTGTTAATGTCTCTGCAGGATTTTTACCAGAAGATCGTATTCGAGAAGCTTTTGTTTTTGAAGTCATAGGAGTAGATCTTTGTGGTCCTCTGTATTTAAGAAATGGATCTAAGAGTTGGGCAGTACTGTTTACTTGTGCCGTTTATCGGGCTGTCCACATTGAACTAGTAACATCATTGTCTACGGACAGTTTCATTCTAGCTTTGAGAAGATTTATTTCGAGAAGAGGTCGTCCTAGCGTTATCTATTCAGACAATGGAACAAATTTGGTGGGAACAGCTAACGAATTGAAATCAATTGACTGGTCCAAATTACAGGAGTTAACATCGTTTAAGAGAATTACCTGGAAATTCAACCCACCGTCAGCACCCTGGTGGGGTGGCTTCTGGGAGCGTCTGATTGGCATGTTAAAAAACATACTTAGACGTGTCCTAGGAAATGCTCGTCTAGATTATGAAGACCTATACACAGTACTCTGCGATGCTGAAAATGTCATGAATAATAGACCATTGACTTATATATCTGAAAATAGCAATGATCTTATACCATTAACACCTATGATGTTCTTGCAAGAAATAAAAGAATCAGGTGTTCCAGATTTAGATCTAATTGATTCCAAAAAGGCTAATAAGCGTTATGCTTATAGACAGAGAATTAGACAACAGCTCAGAAAACGATTTAGAATCGAATATTTAGGACAGTTGAGAGAATATAACAAGACCGTAAAAGAATACAATTTAGAAGAAGGAGATATCGTCCTTCTTGGAGATGATAACGTGAAAAGAAACAACTGGTGTTTAGCCAAGGTGATTAAAATGTATCCAGGTAAAGATGGGAAAGTACGTGTGGCAGAAGTCAAGACCAAACATGGAACTTATTTGAGACCTGTCCAGAAATTATATCCTTTAGAACTCAAAGACAATGACAAACTGTTAAAGAAGAATAATCCCGATGTAGTGACCAATGACTGTAGTTCAACTCCTTCTGCAAATCCTTCAAGGGATCCTGAACATCTTAATAATAATGAGGTTGTCACTCAAATATCACGATTTGGACGTCCCTTGAAAAAGATACGACAAATGAACTTGTGACTTTGAATTTGTTGAGCTTCAGATATAAATCTCTGAATCTCAAAAGGGGGGAGAATATCGCGAACAATCTCCTACCTCTAACTGTGACTTTAACTTTAGAGGAACTCTAGTTTTGATTTAAGTTTTGATTTCGATGTAGCCGCGTGAACGGCAGAGTGTGTGCGTAGTAGCTTTCTGTATCTGCTTTAGAAATGTGCTTGTATCTTTAATTTCTTCATTAAATGTTTCGGATATAAAGTTTTTATAGCGTACTTTGATGACCGTAGGATTTTTAGCAAATATAATTCACCATCATCGAACTCGTTTACTGAAGCGGTCGAAGAAGCCTGCAAAAGGTGAGTAATCACCGTTTCTTTATTGAACTCTTAAATTTTTTTGATAACAGCGTTTTATTATAATTTATGTACGTTTTTATAAACATTAAGTACGTGACACTTGAAATTAAATTAATTAATTAATTATTTTTAATTTAGCGATTTTAAAAATGTTGTCAAAAAAAGTTCTGGCATTCCGTCGGCATAAAATACTTATTGGGCGTCATTTTCAAGAGAAACTACTCCATCTATCGGTTACACCTAAAACTATTTCAAAGTTGATAGTACAGTAGTAACTTTCAGAATTTCTTTCTAACATTTGTCGTGCTGCCATCTGTTGGCTGAAGAGGAACTTAATTTAAAAGTTTATTTTTAATTCCAAAAGAACAACCGATTAAGAAGCATAGAATATTGAAATTTCCTTGGAAAAAATTGTCCCGTAACCGACATGAAAATGACTTACCTCATGAAATAGTTTAAAAAAGAACTAGTTCTGCATTTGGGTCAGCCTTTGTTAATAATACTCTTAGCCATACGAAGATAAAAATCACTTTTTTCATGTTAAAAATGTTTTGTAATTTATTAATGAAGATTATTACTTGTAACATAAATTCTAATCAACTCGTGAGTTATCAAGATTCTTGAAAATTATCCAAATTTTTATTCTAACAGAAAAATAAAAATGTAGAAACATTTATTGCAGATATTCTCTGCATACAAAATATAATAAAATCAAATTCGTTTTTATATTTATATTAACATATATGTGTATATTTACTAATTTACTTGCATATTGCGCTAAAATTTCTTTTAGATAAACAAGCCACTTTATTTTATTTAAAATGAAAAATTAATTTTCGGAATAGCTTAACCTGCATAACTGGACGCAATCGTTTCTAAAAGTGAAGCTTGGTAATACTGTGCGGTTTAGAGTAGTAGGGCGAAGCAAGAGAAAGTAATCGACCTAAATGATGGATGGTGTCCGTAGAAGACTTCAACGATAAGTTAGTTCTTGTGAAAATGAAATCTGTATCACACCTATGAGCATAAAACAAAACAATCAATATATCCTAGAAACAAGTACTTCCAAAACTGACTTGAATAGTAAATTTCGATTTGTAATATTTAAGATAATGCGAAAGAATTAATTTTGACACTGTGTTTGCGTACATAAAATAATTAGAAAGCGGAAAGGATCATAAAGCACTAATTACGTAGTCGAACTTCGTGAAGTTTTTGGAAGCGAAGTTTCTTCAAAATGCTGCGTTCGAGATAATGGTTCGGTCTCATAGCCATTTTACACAGTAAAGCGCCCTAGCAGCCATCCCCTATTCACGCGTATCAAACTAGCATTATTCAGCGAAATTATCTGCCGTGACACTATTGCACAAGATGCTACAGTAATCCAAAGAATTATATTATGATGTGCTAATCATTGTTATTTAATGAACGTAATAAAAACGTCATGTAAAGGACATTAATTCTAATTAAAATTACGTATATTGTATAATATATAAGATAAACCTGATATTTATTTCAAATTCGTGGTTTGCCCATTTGGTCTAAGATAAAAAGGTTTTCCCAACTTATTTGTTTTAAATAAAGGAATCCAGTTCAAGGACCTTTTTTTTCCTTTCAGTTTAAAGCATAACATTTTGGTTTACTCTTCTTATTTTGTCTAGTTTTGAAAACAAAATAGTAGCTTGATTACTTGGATAAAATAAATAATGAAAACTTTTTAATAGCGTAAAAAGATTTGACATAATACTGCTGAACATTAAAACTTTAATGACAGGTGAGCCGCATTTAGTTGATTCAAAATAAGCATAAGTAGAACATGAGAAAAATAATATAGTGTTGTTTCGCACTTTATGGAAATGATTTTTTTTAAAGTTTTCTCGTTAATATTTTAAGATTTGGCATTTTCATTATAATCGTCCACTACTGCTTTGTTTTACTTGAACGCAGAATGAGAAATTATTTTAGAAATGGCTCCTAAAATTTACAGATGGTTCTAAGGGCAGGAAAACGCATGTTTCGAGTAAATATTTTAGTATCAACAAATTGTACAGCAACGTAAAAGTCGAGGGAATTGCATTCCGAAGAAAGATGTTTTTAATATATCAAATTTCAAAGGAATAAAGCATGTAGCTGAAAGTAAGAACGAAAAAAATGGCCAAACGTCTGAATCCTAAGACTGTTCGAACACGGGTAAATATCAAGAAAGTGAATTCTCTGATCCTGAAACAAAATCCACAGATTCATATATCCATTGTACCGGAGCTAGGAATAGTTTTTTCTTCTGCAGGTAAAATCATTTATAAAGATTTGAAGTTAGAAAAAGAAGTTGAAATCTAAAGTTCACCTGCTTTTGAAAAAGCGCATTGTTGAAAGAAAAGCAAATTCTAGGAAATGATATAAAAAACATCTTGCTGCTGATTAATGAAAACATTTGGTAAAACTCGATGAGCAATGTTTACGTAATTGGAATAAAAAAGAGGAATTTGCATTTGCTCAGCTAAAGAAAATGACCGTACGAAATGACTTCGAAAATGTACAGAAAAGTTCTCGACGAAATTCATGTTAAATTCGGGATTTTGTTGCTGCTGTTGTCGTATCCATATTACATGGAAGAACGGTTGCCAAAGCCTAATCCAGACAGTGTTGGACTTCTATTTTCCATTTTAAATTTGAGGGAGAGCAACCGGGAAGTCGTTCGGGGGTCTCGTATCCCTCTCCCTTTCCACCAAACCACGTGTGAGGACTTCTATAGTGCTCCTAGGCCACACGGATACTATATATTTACAAACATCCATGTCTTCTCTGGGATTCTAACCCAGGTCCTTCGGTACCACAGTAGGCTCCCTAACCACTGTTTCGTCTGGGGGACTCGGGATTTTGTTATAAAGGTAAATTAAAACTCGGAAAAATGTCTCTCGTAACATTTAATGTAATTCACTATACTATCAGCAGAATATTTAAGAAAACGTTTTTGAAGAACATGTTACAGCATTATATAGGACAAGTATTGATAAAGTTGAACTTCATATGGATAAAATTTAGTCATTAGCAAAGAAGGAATTAGAAATAGGAAAAACATTATGTTTAATAAAATGATTTTGAAATTTTTGAAATTACCGGATGGGATTGGGATAGAAGTATTATTCCTGTGGACTTTTGTCGTATTGTTTGTGAAAACGAACCGAGGAAATGAACCGTAGAAAGACGGTATCCGAGACAACTGAACGGACTTGGAAAATGATCCAACAGGAGTTGTATAATATTGAGATGACAAGGCAGAGGAAAAGTTTACTTTCATAGAAAATACAAGATAGAGTTACAGCCAAGTATCTAAGCTATAAGATAGAATCAAATCGCTGCACTAAATTCACTCCTTATGCACAAAAATCAAATATCAAAATTGTTCCCATAAAGTGCGAACGATCTTCTGTGCACAGTTTGCAGCCCAAATCAGGTACGAAGCACTGTCATAGATGCGGCAGTACATGTTTTACATTCCCTGAAAACATTAAAGCGAAGGGCTTTTATTAAGTACTGAAAGTGTGCTTGTTTATCATTCTTATGCCGGCTCGTCAGACAATACAGCAACTATTCCATGCCGCTTTCAATCGAAGGAGAATTATTGCATACTTAAGGTAAAAATTGCACTGCAGGAAAGAATACGTCTATAGCGATAATCAGTCCTTGTTTTAGAAGCAGGAAGAGTTTCCAACATCCCAAATAGCTCGATTACCTCACACAGCGAGAAGACAAGATATCCTGTGGCCATATTTATTACGGATCGTACTACTGCATCAAAATACCTGCTCAACGACTATAACATATTTTTTTTCAAAAATTAAGCCACTAAACCAGTCCCCATATTTACATTTTTGAATTCATCTGCAGTATTGCGAAGCATTTACTAGACGCCACTTGTTTTAGTTGTCTTTGAATGCCTCACTTGCAGTGTCCCAGTACGTCAGATATAGGTGGACGAATGATAATGTTGTACTTTCTACGAATCGTGATTCTAAAACATTCTGATGGTCTTCTGCTTATTTAATGTTACCACAAGATAAATATTGAGTACCTGTATCATGCCATTCCATACTTGACTGGTGATACACATTTTTCGAATGATTGCGATAAAGAATTAAAAAAAAGCAAATGATTTGGAGTAGAAAATTTTGGCCACAGTTTATTACTTGAAGCGGACACTATACATTTAGACGGGAAATATCGTTTACTATGTCTAAATTGATACTTCTTTCAAAATGTCGTATGTAAACAAGCTGTGGGTTGAAGAATATATTTTTATGTTTCCAAAGAGAAATATTCTTATTCCATAATTCACAACCGTTGCGATATGCATGGTGTTAAAATTTCTAAGTTCAATATAAGTCACATTATCAATAGGAGAATGGAAAAACCGTCAATAATTACTTCTACATGAGCATAAGTGTTTAAACGAATACCTGAAAAGGTGCGTACTCCAATTTTTCTAAAGTTAAGTCTCTCGTAACAAGAAAAAAATCCAGCTTTAAATAGACCCGTAGTGAAAAAATTAAAATAATAAACCAAGATTTACAACTTTAAAAAGCTAAAAAAAGATAATAATCGTCAGCTTTTGCGAAGCAATGTGGCTCAACGCAGAACAATTTAAAGAACTCTGTATGAAAACTATTCAGCTGGAGATTAATGGAAATACATTCTGACTCTAGACGAAGCATGATTTACCTAAATAACTGCAGCCAAAAAAATCTCTATTTATTATCAAACACGAAGAGAAAAATTGTGCAAACTTGGTTCCTTCAATGCACAGAAAGTTTCAATAAGGTGTTTATGATTGTCGCAAAATTCTCTTATAATGGAAAATTAAAAATAAGAAGAGTGGGCAAAAAAAGTTAGACTCAGCATACTATCATGAGATCGTTTAATGTCCGATATTTATAGGAGAAATTTCTCTTCTTTATCCCAGTAACTTTCAAAAACTGGAACTTTATCGAGACAAAGCAGCAAGTCATACTATGAAAACACTGCTGGAATCCTTGAACAAAGAAGACTGAAACATATATTGCATTTATACGCATACATTTTATACGTATTCTTGCGAAGTTTTCTGACATTTCACCTATCAGCTTTTATACCTTTTGGAAAGAGTTCTTTCTAAACGCAAATCTACCGTCATTAATGGATGTTTTAAAGTAATATAACATGAATGAAAATAAATGTCCTTGGAAGTTTTACGAAAAGCCCTTCTAACACGGAAATCACGATGCGGACCTATGGGCCAGACAAAATGTTATCAAATGAGACAGTTGAAAAAAATACTCATTGCATTTTTAACATTAATTAAATGTCCCTCAGATCGTTGTAAAAATGTGTAAACAACCTCTGTAGTTGGCATTCAAATCATAATGAACTGCCGCGATTAGATCTTTTAACACGCCACGCAACTCTTTCTTAGCAGCAAATTTTAAACTTTGAAGGGATTTGGATAGAAGTATCCAAATCCCTTCAAAGTCTAAGTAGTCTGCAATTTAAACTTTTTGATCGGTGATCTCTGAGTTGCTAGAACCACTGTTGTCTTTAATCTTTAAGTTCTGCTAATTGGATATAGAGCAATATCAACTAACAGCTCTTACGGCAAAATTGTTGATCTTTAAAAAGATAACAATGCATTCTAAAAATTTCGTGTTAAAAAATATCTAAAACTAAAATAATTAGTATGTGGAAACATTAGATTTTGGATTTTCTGTTTATTAATTTATACACCGGTAACTAAATTATGTATAATTTCTTTAACTTTCTTTTTTCTTAAATTATATATAATTTCTTTTTTCTTTTTGTGTATTAAAAAAATCTGTTTTTAATTTCAAACTCCAATAACACTACACTTATTTTAGTTTCGAAGACAAAAGGACGTATTTGCGAAAACACAAAATTTCTCTACCCTAAATGTTAAAGCTTATATTTGAGAACTGTTTTGCAGTAGTAGTGAAATATTGCCATTTCTAGTCTATCCTTAAAAATATCGGCTTTTAACAGTTTTATTATTTGAAAAAGCCATATTTTGTTATTATAAACTATATTTTTCTTACTTAAAGGATACAATACGAAACTATAGTGATTTATATATTAAACCAAGCAATAGGATGCATTGCATTGGCGGAAGGCCCTTCAATAAATAATGTCTACGTCTGTAAAGATTTAAGCCAAATGATTTGTCACGCAATATTGTGATTATATTATTAAATCACTAGGAATGTCGTTCCCACGTTTTTATACATCCTCTTACGGATGTCTTGAATATAATACTGAAATATCTGGAACTTTATTAGTTTACAGGTCCGCAAAAAGAAATTGGAAATTGGATAGCAGTCTTTCAGTAAAGTGCGGGCAAGACAGTTTCAATGACTTAAAGAAAAGTAACATTGCTTGGTGTATATTTTTGTTATTTCAGACAATTAATTCTGCTGGTTCGCTTTTTATTTATTGTTTCCTTTGTAACAGTAAAACCTATAACTATAACCTACGATTGCAAAAGATTTGTGAGGTAAAAGAGTAACAGATGGTCCTGAGAAGGTAATAAATTCTCTAGTACGAATTACTAACTGTTAGTTTTGAGTTAAAATTTATTTAAAAAATTTTGGCTCTTATCATAATATTCGCTCAGGCAAGAAAGTTTGACATTTTAACAACGATTTGAGGGACGTTTAAAATTTAATGGAAAGTGGCATAATTTAAAATTAAAAAGATCATCTTAACTGTAAGTTTGTTCAATATCAATGCTTGTTTACATTCTCACAAATAATGTCTACGTTTAGAGGTGGACATCATGAGAAATTGCCGTGTATTTATTATCAATATACGCATCGTATTTCTGCCCTTATTTCCAGCAGGTTTAGTTTTTTATTAATACAGCAGACTTGAAAGAAACATAAATGATCCGATTATGGGAAAGTGTTGCCCTATTTCTCTCAATTTGTTTTAAATTTGGATATTTATTTAATTTTCCCGGCATTCCACGTTTTTGTAAATACAGTGTTTCATTTAATAATTTGTTATTAAGTACTTAATTACTCAGCTGTAAAATGCGTTCTGTCGGAATTTAAATTTCTTGAACCTATTTGCATTCTGTGATATCTTTTTAAATGCATTCATTAAAAATCTTCAGAAGTTTTATTTACATTGTCCATTTTCTAAGAACAAAACGAAGATGCAATAGGAACCCTGAAATTCCTTCAGAATCAGTAATTTGGTAAGCTCCGCGAGTTACTTATACTTAAAACACATGTCTCGATAAATCAATTATTTGATTATTTAATACTATTTCTTATTCTTCAAAGTATGAAGAAACGATTTGTGACCATACGGAGCGGCACTAAGCAAATTGTTTTCAGGTGTGTTTACAGAATCGGAAAATATTTGCAGAATGTGTAACATTTTCCGGGTTATATCCTGAAGCGGAATCGTGCATTAAAATGCGTAACGGTCCGTAATATCGACCAAATTTTTAACAAGGGAAAGTTAGAAAATCTATTTCTAGTTTGTAAGGCTGCTAACAGATGGAGCCACGAGAAGAAAATGCTTCAGAAAGTGCACAATAGATTCAATGCGTCCAGCAGCAGCGAGAGCTCATCGATGCTGGATAAAAGATTGTTCCGAATGATTGAATATATGTTTCTGAAACATAGCTATTCATGTTTTGTGATGCCGTCCGTAGAAACCTGCAGACTGCAAAGTTCCTTGATCGTGTTTTTCTCTATATCGTGTACTGTTTAATAAATAATATCGAAAATCGTACAGAGTATTTAAAATTAAAACATAAATACATTTTTTATATCAGTTAAAAAAATTAAACAACATTTTAAAATGAGGATATATATTTTCTCATTTTTGCGAAAATGTATATAGATTATAATAGTTTTTATTTGGAATCAGTGGAAGATTTAGCTGGAGAGAAAACAAATTGTAAATTGTATGACTCCACTTGGCATCGCCGGTACTGAAAGGGTTAAAGCTTATGCCCGGAATAGAAGAGGTGTATGCAGTGGTAAAAAAAAAAAAAAAAAAAAAATAACACTTCTTTAAATGCCAGTAGTTAGTCTCATACTATGCGCCTTCTACAATTCTACAATTTGATGTACACTGCGGAAAAAAAAAAAGAGGGGGAGCAGTCATATGGCTCCGTTTTACTGGGCCAATTGACGAAATACAAACTGCGTTTTCCATGTCTCGAAAGCGTGACTTAGGATACATGTTATATTTATATATTGTTCTAACATAGGTACTTTCTACAAATCTAACTTTTCTGAAATTACAAAATCAAACTTTTTCTGAAATAACATACTAATGTTTTCCGTATTTCGATTCTACGACTTAAATTATGCCAAACTGCCAAGTTTTGTAAAAATCGTAGGAGTAGTTTTTTAAAAAATTAGCTCTCAAAATTTTAGCCACTCAATGCTATTTGATATATAATATTTATTATATCTCTTTTTTTAATTAAATTTATTCGATTCTTCTTTTCATATTTCGAAATTTAGGTTCACTCCAAATAAAATTCGCTCTTTTTTTCATGATTTATTTATAAAATTTGTACTTCTAAAATTTTTTTACCAATTTTTCGAAAAGAACTTTGAATTATAACCTATCAGATTTTTCCGATCATCTTAAAGTACATGTATTTCTAAGCATACCTGCAAAAATTTAGATTTTTTTATTCAAAATTTCCTAAGATTTACGTAAATTTACATTACTGAAATTTAGCGTATTTATTCTGAGCGATAATAATGAAAATCTGGTTTACTCACTTACTTACTATTTGAAAGTATGAACGATGACTTTTTTTCTGCTCGTGGACAATGGAACAAAGGCAAGGAAATTAGGTTTACTCAATTTACTCAATTACTCAATTTTTCGGTCACTAGACTCGATCACTAGACGCTAGACCCTAAACTCGATTATGCAGCAAAGCACTTGTAATCATACATCATTTTTCCAAAAACAGAGTTTAAAATTGTTATTTCGCTGCATAAAGTTTCAATGAAATCCCTCTTTTACAGACATTATAAATCATTAACTAACTACAAATTAAAAATAATATTCTTTCTGGAACATTTAAAATCTTCATGTTAGTCATAAATTTACGTTTTTGTAATAGCTGTAGGTCACTTGTCCAATTAACGTTTAGCACACGTATTCTTCTTAAGCCCAGGCATATCGTCTAAATCAAACTTCAGCCAATTCTAAATGAAATCAGCTTTATTTATCATTCCCCTCTAAGTATGTGTGTTTTATTTTTCATATACACCACCTACGTTGCTTGATCTCTCCAGTTGCGCTATTACAAAATGCAATTCACATGCGCAGCCATGCATTATTAATTTTTTGCTCATTTCAACTATGTAAACAGCTTAGCTAATACTGCTACTTCTACTAATAAAGGTTTACTTAATATAAAGGCTTTTAACTGTTAATATAAATATTTAATTGTAGATGCTGTACTAGACAGTATATAAAATGCATTAAAAGCAGAACTTGCTTAAACGTTCACTCAACTTTGAAGAGACAGCGCATAGACAATAATACGAGCATTTGATTTTTAAACTAAAACAAGTACCTGCTTTAAGATTCTCGACTAGTCGGTTAAAACTGCACATTATTGAAAGTTTTTATAGAAGTCAATATTTAAACCATGATCTGACATGGATAACTGTAACTTTAGCCGACATGTAATAAAGGTTTTTGCAGTGGCAATCGATTACGTAAAAAATTTTACTCAATACGAAAAAGCTACAAAAATGCATAGAAAAGAGATTACACTCTAACAGATTTTTCAAAAATTGTATGTAACACAGAAAGCTGGAAATATAATTAATTGTCTGTTACAGAAAACGTAAACAAGTTTTCTTTCAACATATTTACTTATTTAAAGACAAAACATACAACAGCTCAGGTCGCCTTCATGGAGGACTTTCTAAACAAAACTGGCTTCTTTTGGCGTTTTTCACTATAAATATTGAAAACTGAAGAACTCTTCAAAAAAGGAAAAATGCTTAAGTGAGAGGAAACCACTCTAAATTTAATGAATTTGGCCTAGAGCATTAATAGCTATTACTTAAATATAAAATGAGGAATTATGGAGATTTTATCTAGACAGTATGTGCCTAGTAAATACGAAAATTATATACCTTATATTTTTGTATTTATTAACATTAAAAAATAACTTAACTATCCGGAAGTTTTGAATTATTCATGAGATATAAAATAACATATTAAGACATCATGATAAGTGACAGACCGATGGAGATGTTATAAACACAGAAATATATATCTGAATCTTAATTATTTATTAACATGTTCTTTCAGTTCAAAACATTAGCATTACAGTGAAATTATTAAAGAGGGTATACTATAAGTTAGCAAGATAGTCAAACGCCACTAGTTTTCAGCAGGTTATCCTTATCAGCCAATCCAATTAAACATTGCTTTTCTCCATAGGTTTCGCTTCTTTTTCTTCTTTTTCTTTCCCTTTTCCCTCTCTCTCATTTGTTATTATTTATTTATTTCTGCATTTAATGGTGTTCTTTTCGGGCGGGATTAAAGGAAGAATTGTGTGCTTGTGAATCAGATACCTATTACTCTTCAGAGTGCTATATTTATGATTTACTGTGAATAATTAAACTTCCCTATTCATGCTTGAGCTGAGAACAAAATGCTGATACTGCAGCTGATTATTAAATGATTGTGAGGTGATGATGTATGGATTATAGTGTATAAACATAGAGAAAATCATGAGAAAGAAAGCAATTATATACATTAACCAGTAAACATTGGAGCAGAACAGACAATAGAATTGTTTATTACGTTGAAGTAGTTATACGATTCATATCAAGTATTTATATCATTCCTAAAAGACAAGGAGTCAGAAATGTGCATCCACCTAAAATAAATGCAAAAAATTATTTCAATCTTCTTTTGCCTCAAATCAGAGAATAACATTTTCCTAAGCGATTATGTTCTAGACTTCTGCCCTTATTAAATTATGCATATAAAGGTCACCTACAACTACAAAAGATACCCGTTACATCAATAACATATGCCATTCAATATTAAGCTGGAGTATAAGGCTTTTGGCCTTTACCCTTCGCATACATGGAACTTATTACTGTTTGTTGTGCTATCAACATAAAAAGCTGAGAAGCATAAATCGGATAAGTTAAAATTTTCAGTTATTTTGCAATTATTTGTTTCGACTCAGTTTCACATAGATGAAGCTTATCAATGTTTATATGCTTATCGACATAAAAAGCGGATAAGTATAAATAATTGATAAGTTGAAATAATTGGTTATTTTGCAATTATTTGTTTTCAACTATTTGCGCCCAAAGAGCTGTCAGAACTTTTAAAGCATTTCACATGTTGCTAAGAATGCAATAAATTTGGTATGAATTGTGTAAACGCCTGCATAACCCAGGCAAACTAATACCTAATCTAAATGGAGACAAATTAAAAATACCTTCATGATGAAATACGGTTGAGTTATTTGAATATGGCAAAGCACATGACAATTATCTGTCTAAGGCAACGTTAGTCTTCGTGGAAGCCTTCCTGAAAGAAACTAGCTCGTATTTACCTTACGAAGAGGGAAACCACGAGAAAGATACATGCATCCAGCGTCTTCGCCTGGGCCCAACCCCGGGATGAACATCAAGCAATCAGTGAACTTACCCTTCTGCCACTGGTGGGGCAGTGAAATATGCAATAGTATCATGAATATTTGATGCAACAATGCTTATGCTGATAAATAACTGCCTATGTTGAAAGAATATGTATAATATAAGGTAATTATAAGTAATAAATTGCTTAATACTTGTGCTAAAACTGCAAAATAATAAAATAATAATTTATTTTGTAATAGATTATTTTATATATTACCTCCTTTGAAAACAATAGTTAGAATTCTAGGAATGGAATTAACTAATTAGCATATTTAAAATGGAATTATTAAAATGAAATAAATAAAAGCGAAAATGTAACCAACAAATTAAGTAATTATCATCATCGACTGAAAATTAGTTGATTTTTCAAGGGGAATAAACTACCTATCTATGAACAATAATTAATAGGAGCAAAAGTGCTTTGTTTTTTCTCAAGTAAGAATCAAGACTAAAAAAGCTGTTAAGTAAGATTGAGTTAAGAATTATTCATAGCGTTAATTAAAAATCAGTAAAAAATTGGCGAGTCTGCAGTCTTTAAATGCAATCTTCAAATCGGAATATATAATTCTTACAAGAATGAGTTTCATCTTTTTACTTGAGAAAATTGCTCCTCGGCATTTATATATAAAGTAGTTCTTGGTTTTTCTCCTAGGAAAAGAAATTGTGAAAATTAATGAAAATGGTGTTTTCACATTGAGTGATTACTGACAGATTTAATGGTTGTAAAATTCAGGTTCAAGAAGAATGTAACGTTTTGTTTTTGTTGGACATAATCAACAACGCTGCAAATGAAACGGCAGTTTTGAAATAATAAAATTTATCCAAGTTTTTCCCTTGCGGAAGTTTTCCGGCAAGCAGGACGGAACATTTAGCAATTCATTCATTATTTGAATAATTTTCGGAACCACGTATTGCAATAAAAATACTTCTTTTTGTTGTTCAGTGAATAACCTATAGACACTCAAGACATTCCTGAAAACCATAATTGAATATTTCTTCATATATTTAATGGCATGTTACTTGTTCTTCATTTACAAAGTTCTGTAATAAATAATTTCGCTTTAACTAACACGAGGCAATTTCTTGAAAGGAAAATCATTTATCACTTCTCCACCTTTTGGAAATCTTGATTTAATTATTTGGTTAGAGACTTGGATACATCTAATGGTGTTCTGTTTGTGTTCCAACAACTTATCCTAGAAACAAGAGGATGAAGAACGCTAAGAGGAGGCTAAATAGGATGTCTCCCTTCCTAACCAGTCTGAATAAATGAATTCCGTTATCTTCTGTTTATTGAATACATAAGCATAACAATGTTATTTGGTGGCAGACATTGTTAATAATCCTTTCTACAGAAGAAAAATTATATACGCCATACGTTTAGTGTATTATTTACGAAAGAGAGTTTTAAACAATTTTAGTAAAGAGCATTATTTTTAGAGAAATTGCTAGATTTTTGTCCCTGGACATGTTTCATATTGTAGCCTATGATAACTTCAGTCGAAAGAATGATTCATACCTTTGGCAAAGAAACGGATTAGTAGTTAGGAAAATAATCATTTGTATAGAAATAGACATCTTCATTTCGAAATAAGAAACAGTTGAAAAATAAGATATACAGGGAGTTCAAAGTTTATTGGATACGCTAAGCACCACAATATTTCCGAATGTAGGAAATAAAGATATGGAGAATTAAATTTATTTCTAGTTTTCAAATCTTGTTTTAGCACAAGAAAAATAAAATTCTTCATATAACTTAAGCATAGTTTTTATATACAAAAATATAGTAAAAAAATTAATCTTTAAGCTCTGAAGTCATGAAGGCACCGATGGTAGTGACCTTTATTGACATTATATTTCCTTAAAAATGTCTAGCCACATCTGGCGTGGCATATTAAGTATTTTTAAAAAGTCCGAAATGAGATGTAACGTAAAAGATAACACTTGTAGAGATATTAGAACTTTTTCGAAAGCAGGAGAGGTGAAAAAAGCAGCAATGCCCTCGCCGGAACTCGATTCACGGATCTCTCGAATACGCGCCGAGCGTGCTGACAACTACACCACGAAGTCATGCTAAGAAAGCGGGAGAAATATTTTATACACTAATTATTCTTGACACCTAAACACGGATATCAGATAGCGCAAGGAAATAATCTTGAAGGCAGTGATGATGAATTTGATTAACTGATCTTCCTGTGGATAAATACGGTGAGACTAAAATCAGATGCAGAGCTGGTAAATAAAAACTAGAAAGCAATCATACGCCAGGTAATTAAATTTACAAAACAAGCCAAAATAGGTCGAAAGGAATATATGAATTCTTGTTATCGATGAATAAAGTTCAAAGCGAGAACCGTTCAAAATTGGGCCATCAAGAAGTGAGAGAAATTTGCAATGCAAAAGAAATTTTTAATAAATTTTTAATAAAACATTTCTTCTTCTATTAGTAACGAGCATACTGAATGCTATAAAATAATGATACAGCTGACAGATTCCGGTAAAAAAATTACACACTTCAAATATAAATTTTCTTTGACAACCAAATTTCATTTGACAGTGTTAAGAAAGTATAAACATTTGCAAGGCAGCAATAATGTGATATCATTTTTTAATGCATATTTTGCTCAGATAGTGTTACATTTTATAATAATTGCAGATTACCATTGTTATTCTTATCAGTTTTAGTGTTATATTTTTATTGAAAGCCATTCAATGGCCTACATAGATACATAAACATTGATTTACACCATAACTATGCACTGCAGAGCTCCGTATTTAACCGCGGTATGAAAAATTCTGAAAAAGACACAAGTTACGACCGTGAGAAAAATTATTTAGGGAAAATAGGGGTTTACTTGATAGTCTTGAGGTGCTAAAATAAGTGAACTAAATGTATATATAGGAAATTCCAAATCTGAATTTTTTTAAATTTAATTACATCATTTTAAAGGGATTTGGCATTCAAAAATTTATTTATTTTTAATTAAAAAGTCCGAAATGCACGCGGTGTCTCCTAAATATCGATATTCCACGCCTCCGTTTTAGTTAAAGGTAGCATATGCTACTGTTAGGTCCTTAAAATATGTTAATACATGCACACAGGTCCATTTAGGATTAAATTTCACACAGAACCAATGATAGCTTGGTAAAACTAATTCCTCCCCGAAAAAAACAACTTTACAGTTTTGGAAGGTTTTATAAAAGTACAGGCACAGTAACTACTCTATATGATCAATGTTAGCTCAGTCCGATGTAAGAAATTGACAATTTTTTTGGGCTGTAGCTGATTTGGAAGGTTGATGTACGTTTTATTACAAAATCTCCTTAGACAATACAAAGATCACGCTAACGCTAAGTGTTAATCGCCTAACTCATCTATCAAGACATAATTAGTTATACGTTTTGGTAATTATTACATACAAGCAAAAGTGAACTATTTTTGTTTTCACAGACGCAAAATATCTCTTTAAATATTTTTTCAATAAAAAAGGTGCCCATTTCGGTTTTAATAGAAAGGAAATTTTATGCTGTTAAAGCAGGAAAAATCTGAATGCACCAGTATTATTATTGCTTACTATAATATAACATACTGATACAACTATTGTATTACAGCATTGAGTTGTACCCTTCCACCATATGCTTCAAGTATTACAATAATGTGTATTATGAATATAAAACACGTTAATTGGCTCTTACTACTGTAACATGCAATATTATTTTGTAAAAAAAATGTGAAATGTATATGCATCATATAATTGCAGCATGTTAAACAAAAATCAGATATTTATATAACAGGTAACAACTCTTAATAATTATAATATTATCTTAATCATAAACACGTGTATTATTACTTCTCACGTACCGTTTCTGTCCATCACTCAAATTAAAACATCTGAAAATAATTGTACATTAAAAATTATGTAAACACTTTTTTTAATTAAAGCTAAAACATAACGTGCAAAGCTCTGCAGTTTATAATTTAGGCTTTATAAAGAAAAAAGGCAAACAGATTAGGGTATTACTCGCCTACTTTGCCATAATTGCATAATAAAAAAATTAAACCATGCGTAAACATAATCTATGAATTGTATTTTTCCTGCCATTAATTATTTAACAGCAGGAACAAGAGAATAATGTGAAACTTCAAACAAATAACCAGCAAATCGTAATAAGAAAAATATAGTAGCAGATACCAACATACACGCGTTTGCCATATTTGACGAAAGCCTCAACGCCAGAGATAATTTTCTTTCGCAAAACATCTTTTCCTCCGACGCTATGGAATAAAATTCCGCCACTCGGTGCTGAGGCTAGATAATTTCCAAACTTAAAGAGTATTCACAAGGAAGTTTTTTTGATTAGAAAATGAGGGAGAAAGGTGATTACTTTTCTAAGACGTTAAATTCACACTCCAAAGATTTGCGCGTATACTAATGGCTTTGCGCGCATTATGCCAGAATGTAATGCCACCATCTTATATCGGCGGTGTATTAATGTGCACCCTTTTCAAATTGGAGGATCATGTTTGTCATTTCAGTTTGTTGCGATTAGTGTATGGAGCGTTTGTTTCCTTATAACGAATCGTAATGTAATTGGGTAGTTTTTCTGCTGCTGAAAAAAGACGTACTGCATTTTTTCAGAAATGTAGTGTCTTGTCTTGCAGCAAAAAATGTATGAATGCCCATTCCATGAAGTTTATTCTGTTCAGGTCCTTGACTACTTAATATTAAAACAGGGCGATGTATAAATGGAAAGCAGTAACAATTTGCTCTGCAATTCTCTGATGTTTTTTAAAGTTAAAAACTAATTGTTGTACACATAGGCAGAAGACCAGGCAAAAGAATGTTGCGTATTTATTACGGGTGTGCTGCGTTTCTAATTTAGTTAATGTTTTGCTGGTTTATATAATTTTGAGTGCTTCGTTTTGAATATTTGCTTTATGCAATTTTTAGTGTTTCGTTAAGGGTATATCTTGTATTTTTAATTTCATTAATTCTTTTCGGTTTTATGTAATTTTGAGAGAGCCGCCATTTCTTAAAATGGTTACAGGTTGGCGAAAAATTAGTTGTCGATGATTGTGACTTTGCGGAAGGGTTCAGAGAATAACGCTAGAGTACCAAAATTCGTCTGGGACTAGTGTTTAGATCAAACCAAACTAAGCATTTAAATTTTAATAAATAAATGTACTAATGCAATAAAAGCTAAAAAAATCAATAAATGCAACAGAACTGCGCGCTTTCTTATGAAAATCGCAATGAAGCATGATGATAAATGTTTAAGATTGCACAAAAAAATATCGTGTATTGAATTTAACAAGCATTCCTTAAGAAAATTAAATAAAAAACTAAATAATGCCACGTAAAAAACCAGAATTTAGATTAAACACCTACATATTCTGAAAGACTCAAACACCATAGAAAAAACATCGCATGAAGCGAAATCGTAACAAAGTGCTTGAAATCCAGACATTTTATTCAAGAACCCTGATAAGCATATTTGTCTTACTAATTTCTCATTTCAACCGATCCTTTCAATACATTTATGATATAATCAATAAAATACGGGACATCAGAAATTGAAAAGCTAGATACTTTTGTAAATTTCAGTGTTGTTTATTTTATCTCAAGAGAGGTCAGTTTGTGAACGTTTAAATCAATGCTGCGTGTATAGATGTAATTCGGAAAGCGCATCACTTGCACGTTAAAATTTTGTAGTTGGCTGCAGTTTCCTTAGCTTCAACAGCAAAATCTTTTAGCAGTCAAATGAGAGCACCTATATGGAATCATCTACCATTGGCAACTTATCAGAATACATTTTAAGATACCTTAAAACCGCATTTTCCCAGTTAATAGCGGAAAATGCATATATAAGATATTCGATGACATTTGTCTAATATGGAAATAAAGAAGTCAAGCTTTGAATAATTATGTAGCCAAACTAAATCAATTGGGGTTAAAAATTAAAATGATTCTCCAAACTGCCGAACCAATTAAGACTCATTACTTGCCAAAAAATTAAATGTTTTCTATAGGGAGGTTTATAGGAAACCAATAACAAACTTAGAGCTTTTCCCAGAAGAATTTATGACAAAGATCATTTAACAAAAGCTGCTTTATTTTCATACAGAAAGCAAAGACAATCTACTGAAAGGTGGAATTAGACAGGAGTCTCAGAAAATAAAGCATGCTGATATCTTAGGCTATCCAAAAGAAGCGGTAGGAATGTTTCACTACGAAATACAAAAAGGGGGGAAGAAAAGAAATAAGTGTGTCGCTGTAGAAGGGTATATCTTTCACGCACAAGATTGATAATCTTGTTGTCTCAATAAAACGAGGCCGCAAGCCACTCAGTGTAATTAGAAATGTCATCGACAATATAATAGATCCGATAGAAAGAAGTGAAGTTGACAAAACCCCTATAATAAATAGTAACTACGAGGAACTATGATATTTCAGTATTAGTAAAAAGGAATCAAATTATAAAAGTATATGAGCAATTTAGAATTAACTCAATTCTAAAAATTTTTCCTTTCAAAGAAATTGTTTAATGATACCTAAACATGCGAATATCATTCGTCTAGAGATCTCTTAATCCTTAAACTTTCGTGATCAGAAAACCAACATAAATTATTAGTTACTTCTGAAAAAATGAGCCTTTGTATCAACAGATATCATGAAACTCTGCACTGATTTTATTGGAAAACTATGAAGTCTCTCTTCCAAACAGGAAACGCAGGCCTTCCAGCGGTCAAGTGATAAAATCGTTGAGCATTGTTAGTTCGATCTGTTTCAAATCACAAAAAAAATGGCTAACTATATAGAAGATTTCGTATTCTTCCTCATGCAGAAGGTAAATGTAAGCCAGATTCCAAACAATCTAGCCATCCAAACCGTATATAGTATATATACGTTCCAGAATTCATTTTGTGACGTTAGGAAAGCATATATACCTGAATCTTGAAATATGTGCAAGAAATTAAAGCAATATATTCAAAATACAAAAACTAGGTATAAAGTACCTGGAGCATTTTTGCATTAAAATCAAGAAAATACCTCTTTCTCACAGGAGTTTTTGGAAATTTGGAGTTTTTTAACGAAACTCATGGCCAGTTATAGGTTAATAAGTTCAGCACGAAACCATCACCCTTAAGGCATATAGCCCTACAAAAAACAATATAGTAGGTTACAAATTACCGCCGCCCAACCAGGGAGTGGCAATCTTGCACTTTTGCCACGATGAATTTCGTGGGTTTGTTCTTGCTCTGTTATGGAAGTCCAGTTTGGACATATGCCTGTAAATCGAACCGAAAACTCCTGCAAATTGCTCAGTATTGTGTCCTATGCCAGATTATTAATTCCGAATGATACATTCGTAATAATAGAATACATGAAGATCTAAAGGTTATTCAATGAAGAACATATTATTATAATCTGGTTAGTGAATTTTATGAAAGACAGCAACAAATTGGCAATCCTGCCATAAAAAATAACAAATTAAGATTATAATTACCTAAACAATATAAATAGGCCATTGGATCTCTTAAATACCTGAGTCATGTAATTACGCATGTATTTTGCATCTGTACAATTTTGTATCTGTGTAATTTTGCTTCTCTAGTATGAGTTACGTTATATATCTATTGTATTGTATTTTGTTCCCACTGCTGTAGTTTATATGTTGCCCATACCCCAACGGATTCGAAGTGACCATTGGATTTGCTCATTGTCATATCATATCCTTATTATAAATCCATTATACTCAGTTTCACCAGCTCGACTGCTACGTGCTTTCCTCCTTTCATGCAAACATTTATCTTCCTAAAACCAAACTGAAGTTATTTATTCTACCGAAGACTTACTTAAAAAAATTATTATTATTATTATGTCTATCTTTATATATTTTTATATTTATATTTTTATATTTTATATTTA
>KK116018.1:689436-741412 GCA_000611955.2 Stegodyphus mimosarum
TTATATTTATTTTTTATATTATTATTTATATATTTTATTTTTTTATATTTTTTATTTTTATATATTTTTTGTATATATATCTTTTTCTAGTTAATTTTTGCCATCTATTCGAAATGTAAATATGCTTCACAGGGGCTAGGGCTTCGAGCCCAGGTACCCTGGTGTTTCACACTGTTGTACTGGAGAGCGCTTGTTCTGATGTCGATATCAAATAAGTGTCAAATAAGTCACAGAAACAACAACAGTTTGCCATAATGACTGGCATCGGGCAATTATATATCTTTTTCTAGTTAATTTTTGCCATCTATTCGAAATGTAAATATGCTTCACAGGGGCTAGGGCTTCGAGCCCAGGTACCCTGGTGTTTCACACTGTTGTACTGGAGAGCGCTTGTTCTGATGTCGATATCAAATAAGTGTCAAATAAGTCACAGAAACAACAACAGTTTGCCATAATGACTGGCATCGGGCAATTCATCGTTGTATTTCCGATATATACTTTTGTCTACTACAAAATATATACCTTTGTCTTATACTTTTGTCGATATATACTTTTTATATCTCTATATAAAGTACAAAAGTATGTATACTTTTGTACTTTATATAGAGATAGATTTTAAATATCCGAAATAGCTTTTATTGGAATATATTTAGGATTTCCATGTCAAGTCAGATTAAGCCTATTGTTAATATTTTGTACGTTATTTAAATTACTTTTATTTAAAGAGCATAAAAAGTAATGTAAAGTAGTGCACAATATTGATTCAGTTAAATAACACACATTAGGTAACTTGGCTTTAGGCAAATTACGAAGCCTACAGATTTTAAGGGAAAACCATTATATCTATTAAACGCCCGTGTGCTTTGACCTAATTTAGCAAATTCAAATAGTCTCGGTAGCCCCGAATAATTGCTTAACAATATGGATAGTTTTGTAAAATTAGTTTTCTCGAATGTGATAAATTAATTTCTGAGAAATTTTTGACTCAGAGTTTGAAATGTTTACGCTGATAAAAAATGCCATAATTAATTTTACTCGATTGAAAATTAAAAGAGGATGACGCGTTTAATTAAAAAAATAATTTCTTTATAATTAATTTTAGTATTAATTCAAATAAAAATTCATTAAAGGATTAATCAGATAAAGGTAATGCAATATACCTTCCATGGAAGCGAATATTATATAATTTGTTTATATGGAAATGGGGGAAGAAAAGTCGTTGTCCGATGTTTACCACCCCTGGACTGTATAGTTAGTGGTCAGAAGAGATTGACTGCTATTCTGACGTCCAGGATATGGCTTAGAATGTTGCTAAAGCATAGTTCTTTCTTTTTGTTTTTTAATATCCTCCCCTTCCTTATAAAGCAGAAGAAATATTGTTTTGCGATCTCGGTGATAAGGCAATTACCTAAATTACCGACTTACTATTCCCAAAAAATGGTTGAGAAGGAACCTTTTTAAATGTAGTCATTTAAAAAAAAGGGCCCTTGAATGCAAAAAGGTCAACAAGGGAAAAAAATAATAAAAGTACCGTATCTGTTTTATGCTAATTACGCATCTTTCATTAATGTCTACTTGATTTTCTACGTTTCTTCTGTTCTACGTTCTAATAAATATCATTTGATTCCCAATCCTGAACCATGGTTAGGTGATAGATAAGTATCCTTTAATCTCACTTTAGAATTACATGGGTACTTGTTTTTTTAGTTTTAAGTTATTTAGTAAGTTTCAAATGATGATAAAAACATATTACTAATGAAGAAATTGTTATGGAGAATTACTTCGACAAACTACAGCCGTTTGGTAGCCTTTGTTTTGATTCCTTTTCAAAGATGGTAACAATGCATTAAAATACAGGACTCTTTACTTTTTGATTTGTTCAGTACTAAAGCTAATTCTTCAATACATTGGATTCTATTAAAAGAGCATATTTTTACATAAAACTTTGCAATTAATTTGTTCTGCAGTTGGAAACCCTTTGTTACTTAATTGCCATGTAAAAGAAAGTAAAAGGTATGTACTCACAATATGCTCAATTAGATTCATTTGTATGTTTTAATTAACATGCCTTGGGTCTTAAATTTCTCAAAGAAGTCGTAATCTCAAAGTAACGCAAATGAAAGCCTGCTAGCATAATCTTGAATTTTGATCTTTATTCGGAACAATTTTAATTTTTCTTTCAATTATTAGTGAAAAACTTTAATAACTTACTTAAAAACATATACAAAAGAGTATAGCAGCTTCCTTTTATTCTTCCTTATCATTATTAATATTTCTTCATTACTAATTACAACGTAATTTCAAATTCAAAGCTAAATTTTCCTGAGGGTAAAATGATTTCTCTTTAATTCAAAAGTTTTAACAACTGTTTTAATTTTTAGCTACTCTAGCTGCAGTGTCAAAATATCAGTCAATTTATTTTCATTTAAATTTCAAAAAGAATTATGAATAGGGCAATTTATTTAGTTCCTACTGTACTGTAATTTGGCGTGAATGCAGTTTCTAATTCAGCAGTGCTTTGTAAGACATAATCTAATAAATTTATTTTTCTGTATCCGTTGAATGTAAATGTTTCAATAATCAGAAACTCATTTTTGAAAATTATCAATAATACTTTAAGTAATTATTTTAATGATGAACTAATTCAGTTACTTTGAAAAAATTAAAGCTTTTAATTAATTTATTTAACTGTTATAAACAATAATCGGCATACATATTTTAATTAATTACTATGCTATGTAAATTATGTAATTTTTAATTGATTCAGAAATTAATAAATATTTGTCTCCGTTTTAATCTATTAGTTCAGTCCTCCCTTATTATTTTAATAAATAAATTCATTAAAATTACTCTTTTCATACTTTGCAGCAATTTTTATATCTGACCGAAAATTTCTTTTAAATTGCTTTAGAAAAGTATTAAAATAAATTATATAAATTTAAAAAGAACTACTTTATACTATATATTTTACTAGTTTGTCCTTTTCTGTAAGGATGCATTCTTTTATGGGATACAATTAAAAAACTGTTGTTCTCAAAAGAATATTTTATCAACTTTTCAATTACCAAAGATTTTTTTAATGAACGATTCAAAGGAACGGCTTTAGTATACATTGTAATTTACTCAAACATTGTTATTCTCTTCACTATATTCTCTTCTTTCCTTGTATAAACTCAGATTATATTTCTACAAGAATTGTTTTGAAAACATGTTTTTATGACGAATATACCTTCTGAAGAGTGAATGAATGCTATGCAGCATAACATTTTTTAGAAGTCCTTACAAACCTCCTTTCAATTAAACCTACTGTGAGTTACGTTTACAATTCCAAATTATTTTGAACTATAAAAGTGTGAATCTTTTGCCTTCTAGCAACACTTTTGGTATGATCTTTTATTACCTTAATGGAGTTATGTCATTTAATAGCTTAATAACTCAGAGGTTATTAAGCTAAGTTCTATTAGCTTCATCTCGTATTACGATGTCATTAGTGAAGATGTGCAAGGTTTTCTGAATTATTAGTTATTGATTACTGCTTGTTATTAGTTTGATGTTATGCTTATTTATAAATATAAGCCAGCAATCTTTTATAGATGTTTCATTTAGGTTAAGCAACAAATATAAATAGGTCATTTTCTGTTTATCACTTTAAGCTTAAAAATAGATGCAAGCATACCGCTACGCTATGATTTACAAAAATCAGTAACAGATGCACTCTTACATAAATATGTATAATTGTTTATGACCTCACGTTTAGATCAGATAATGCCCCGCAATTCATAAATGGTACTTTCGAAAGCCCATATGCAGAACTGGGTATATTATAGCACGAAATCAATGTCAGTACTCGTCAAGGTTGAGAGTGCATGTAAAATTCTTATTCTCTTAGTAACACGTTTAATACCAAGCCTATTTTGCTTGGCCTAAGGCCGGTCTCTAGATCGATGCAAGCTTTTAACGTTGTTATTAGTACCCCAAAATTGGTGAAAATAGAGATTTTCAATTTTTTGTTTTGCTGCAATTTTCTTTAATACCTTTACTACATTTTGAAGCGATCTAACAATAATAAATGCCATAAAAAGGATTTTAATTTTGATAGCTCTTAAAATAGCATACGCATCTCAGTATTCATTTTCATTTACCCCTTAATTGCCTTATTTATTTATTAAAAACCACTTTAGACGAAGGGAAGTGCAATTATCCGTGACGGTAACTAGTATCAGCAAACTCTGCTAATACGTACAAGTCTTTGATTTTGAATACAGAACGAAGCTTAAATTAAATATTTTATTTTTTTTTGCATTTCACATTTTGTAATCCATTTCCCCTTTCTGTTCAGCTCAGCAAGTGTTTCTCTGTACATTGTCAATCAATTTCGATATGCCTCGTCAAAAAAAAAAAAAAAAAAAAAAAACGGACAGAAAAGACATGAACAGAAAACAGTGGCGTAATTGCAAATGACCACATTCCTGTCTGTAACAGTGCCCAAAAATCGTTCTGGAACAAACATTAGACTCTTAATTAATTAAAATGCTCCTAAATTAATTATAAAGTCAGTTTATACATCAGAACATGTGGCTAAAAAAGGGAAGAATTTTTTATGCATTTTTTCAAAAATGAGAACAAATGATGTATGCTGCTGGGGCAGGTTTGAATAAAAATATTCTATGCTTTTCCCCATAAATTAAGTAATTACTTAGAAATTGAAAGGGATTTAATAACTATTTGAGGAATTGATATTCCTTAAACTTAATTTCGTTAGCTTGCATTTTCTCGATAAAATATTTCACTTGATATCCTAAAACGAAAAAATAGGGATCAGATTGTTAAATGTTTTACTGTACGTTTATTACTATTTAGTTGAGAGAAACGCGGTAACGTTTGCAATATATTAGAAAAATGGAGTGAAAAATGTAGTTAAAATCATATTTCTTTCAACATTTTCGCAAAGTTATATGCGTCGTTTTTTCGTAAAAAATTAATTTATTAATTACAAAATCGATCCTTAAAACCACGAAAAAAACGCAAGGAAGCATTTCAGCCAAAACATTAGAAGACGAAGAACAATATTTTTTTCGTATTTTTTTTTCCTTTCAAATTTCTATTTAAAAAAGGTACTACCAGCAAAACATTTACTTTCTTCTCAATATCATTTTCTCTAAGACAACGTTTAATAATATTCATAAAAATGAATAAAAGTTATTAAATGAAAAAAAAGTCATTCAAAAGCTACAAATTAACTAATGCAGTATTTTGCATTTCCGAAAAATTTGAGTTTCGGATAAATGGATATTTAAATATAATAGTTGTTTTAGATGTTTCTTTCTTTTGTCTAATTAAAGATTAAGATTGTTGATAGTTACACGAACAGCTCTTTTTTAAGGGATTTCAACAACTACCTTTCTCTTCTTCACCAGAGAAAACCTAGGTAATGGAGCGGTATTTCTGGATTTTGAGACTAAAATCTGGAATTCTAGAACACGGCAGCGAAACATCCTGGTTTCACAACCATGAGGAGTGGTTTCTAAAATGGTCTAGTAAGCTTGCCAGTTTCGGTCAAACACGTCGTGCCTCTTAAAAAGGGAAACTAAATTCCGCATGTGTCCATATATTTTCTAAATCGAATTAATACGATTATCAAATCTTTCTGTATACCACTACAATTTCAATTATTTTACAAATGAAATCATAAAACAAAATTTTCCCATCAATTAATTGACAGTAAAATTATCGCAAAACAACAGGGTTTGACGATTGATTCTCGGAGATATTTATTGCTAATCCTTTGGCCCAAAGTGTAAAGCCGCTGTGACGATTGCAGTAACAATGTGTAGTTACGATATTTGCAAACAGGCCGATTACTTTAAACCATTAAAAATTAATTGGGTTTTACGTACATTTTAGCTTTTAATTTTTCATGAGCTTGTTTACTTAACATTTTATTCAATGTTTTAAATTAAACTTAATTAGCTGTCGAATGGAACAATTTGTTAAAAGATCTAGAATTTAGTGAAAAGCTAGTATAAGTATCAACCAGATCTTATCATCTTCCCTCAATCATAGCATTTCCTAAATGTGGCATTTTCTTCAAGTTTTTCTAAATCTGAGTATTATAAAAGGGCATAGAACAAACTTTAATATGTTAATATATATTCAAATGGGCCTTTTACCTTTAAATTGCGCTTCCATAGTTTCAGTATCATGCTGAAAATGGATGTGAGCTTTATAAATCAGCTAAAGTAACTTTTTTCACCTTTCTCTTAATTATTTTTCCCTCCTGTACTGTTGCCATAACGATAGAGGGACCGGCTACCATAGTATCCGACACGCGTTCGAATGCCTGAGAAGGCATGGATGTAAGTAAGCTTATAATGTCTTTGGGGTATGACGACTTTAAAAATGTTGTCGAAACGGGAATGCTCTCGAAAGGTTGCTGGTACGGAAAGTAAAGCAAATGGTCTTCGAATATTCTCCATCAAAACTGTGACGAAAATGCGCCAACTAGATTTTCCACCTATAAGGAGTCTAAAGATCTAGGCAGACGATGGAAGCAACTCTATCCCTCTTCGTCAGGAAACATTTGTAGACTTTATCTGCGATTTTTGTTTAAGTCAGGAGTATTAGACACGGCAATAATGTTTTATTCTAGCGTAATATTTATTATACATTGAAGCACCCTTTATACGTCTTTCAAGGGACCATTCACAAACTATGTGTTAATGAGAAAGGCGTACAAACGAAACTTTACTTTGTGAAATATATATACTGGCTACCCAGTTTTGAAGTAGCATTTGAATAAGTAACACTTATTTTTTTCAAAAATCGTTTAAACTGTAATTTAACGCTTTTTTTAAAGTCTTAAACTGTCATCTGGCGTGTCTTTTGATTCTGATTTCAATTTAAAGATTCAGTTTAAATAATTGAATTTAAAGAATAGTTTAGCAGCTTTCTGGCAGAACTGATTTTATTTTTCAACGTTCCATCTCAAACAGGTAGCTCAAAATATTGGTGCTAAATGCTCTTTCTACTGAAAGGAATACCTTTGCTGGTGAAGAGCAAGGCTTCATAATTGGGTCCATCCTGTAGCTCTTTGCAGATATCCCGAAGACTATCTGTCAAGACAGTTCTATTTCAGCATGTTACACTGATGACACTACAATTGCAGAGAAGTCTTCAAATGTTAATCATGCAAATCAGAAGCTTCAGGAACACATCTCCATCATAGAAACTGTGGAAAGTGTGCATCAACGTACAAAATTAGTAGCTGTGTATTACCAAAAGCAGGAAATGAGCGATTCGTAATCAGAAAATGAGAGATCCGTCCCACTTATGCAGTGAGACTAATCTTCGTCTGCACCTGCAGCTTCCTGAATATGTAGAGAAACCATCAGTCTTCATGCGCCGCGTACCTGCATATATGCTGGGTATACTAAATATTGTATATATTTTATTTTTGTGTATATCTTTGCCACACAAATTAGAAACGAGTTTAACAAACTGAAAGCATGCAGGGGCAACACTTGTACAAAGGTTCGCAACGTAACCAAGGACTGTTTTTGTACAAGTGTTCATTCACTGACATAAGGCATGTACATGTTGTATATCTTTATATAGAACTCAAGAACTTCGTTCCGAACATTTTTTCATTAATTACTGTATTTACTTTATGTTTTCAATAATACTACTTTATATTTATAAATTTCTGTATTTCCTGGCAAAACCTTGAAATCTGCATAAGCAATCAGATGTCTTCATGGAGCCCACGTGACAAGCGGTCACAATCCTCCTTTCTTTACCTTCAATCTTACCCTTTCTCAAAAACAGCGGAACAGACTCACTTATAGTAATGCGCCTACTAAGGCAATACAAAGCTAGAAAACATCGAATAGATAGCTAGAAAAGCTCAGTATAAAGCGGTAGCTGAAGCTTTCAGTTTCCAGTTATTGTTATCTGAAACTTTGTGAACGACCTGCATCGTGTGCTAACTCTGAGAGAGGTGAAAAACAAGTAATATTCTGTGAAACAAGGTGACAGGGCCCAATTTAAGGGAGGGGAACAAACAGGGCAAATGCCCAGAGAGGCAAATTGGGAAAAAAAATTGTATTTCCAAAAACTGAACCACTGTTGCTAAAATTATTTTTCCATTGCATACCTTTGTAATGCATAGGTTCATTGCGTACGAACTACAGTAAATACTTGCAAATATAACATATGGTTTGAAATGACGAATTTTTCTGCTTCCGTTCTCGGCAAGTCTTCCTAATGAATGGTGGAAATTAAGTTAAAATTAACATGAGATTAGTAAACCTTGCACAGAAATTGTTTTTGCTTTGAAAGAATCATTAAAAACTGTTACAATGCAGATATGTGCTTCCTGTAACTGGTCTGAAGTTGAAGTTGAAATGAAGATAGAAGCATCTTTACCTTTCCTTAACCCGTATAATAAAAATAATTGTAGTAGTAATAATAATATTAAGGAAAACATAAACGAAATAATACTTCGAAGTTTCTGGAACAATCCGGATTATTATTTAGAGTTGCCGACGTTAGAATTGATTAGGGGTTGTATTTCTAACGACAGGCGTCGGCTAATACACAAATATACCTGGCACTTCAATACCGTTTTAAGTGTATTGTGTACTTCTACTATTACTGTACTTCAGTAATAAATCTGGGAATAAACGCAAAGCTCCCTGAGTTTATTCAAGGTAATAAATTTTCCAAACTTTTAGAAGAAGCTTTTAATAGTTGCTAGTCTTTCTTATTCCGAGTTTATTTATTCTAAAAAACTGATTTTAAAATATGAGCGAACTTATGAAGTACAAAAATAAAGGCAAATTAATATGTAGAAATGCTTGCTACATCTTGTATTACAAAAAACGATTCTATGAACGTTTTGCCTTTATAACCAAAACGTAATAAACTGACATCACATCTAGCTCGTTTATTTAAAAAAAAAGCAGTAACATCTACTATTTCCTATTCCTCATTCACGCTTTTCAAGGTATATGTTTGTACAGTTTTATAAAATTTAAATTAAAATGACTGTCAAAAAAGGTAGAAAAATTAAAAATCGAGAATGACAGAAAAAAAAGAATACAGTTAATGTTTTTTCAGAATCACAACTTCAGGAGAATGTTCTAACTATTTGATAAAAGATTTCACGAAGAGTTTTTGATTAAGGTGGAATGTGTGCCTTCAAAGTTCTAGATAAAATGTATTAATGTATTCAAAGATGGATTAAGAAGAACCTAGCTTTTACTATTTACTAACATGCAAGAATATAAATTTCATCTCAGTATGGAAGGAAAAGAAATAAAAATCTTTACTGGTATAACATTCGACAGGATTTGGGAGTTTAAAAGCTCAAAATTAATTTAACCTTCCGTCAGGCGTAGTGCATTTCGCAACGAGAGCAAGCGCAATGTATCAAAGTGATATTTATCGATTGATTTTGACTAGTACCAAAATATGTTCTTTCTTATGTTAGCATAAAAACGTAACATGAAATATGTAAGCAGATTTTTTAAATAAATTCTACTTGGTAATTCCATTTGTTGCAGAGATGGGTCAAATGTTATGGAAAAAGTAATGTTTGATAAGACACCATCTCCAAGATTAATTACTTAAGATTATTGAGAGTGCCCAATAAGCAAATGAATTTCAGCTGGAAATATGTACCTAACGCGTAGTGTAAAGGCAATAAACCAACTGTTAAAAAATACCAGAATTCTCTCCATATGACTTTAACATTCAATAACATTAAAACTGTTTCACTTACCAGTATAGTGCAATTTTGCATACTCATGGACATATAGGCATACTTTTATACGTTTTTTTAATTTTATTTATCTGTAGGTGCTATGATAATTTACCATAGTTTTCACCACAGTTACATTAATATTGCCGTTCGCATTCTTACCGTTATTTACCGTGTGGTATTATAGAGCTGAGCACACGCAACATTATTCACCTTCATAAAGAATTATGATGATACATGCTTCAAATTACGTCGAAGTATTTTTACTTTAAAGCACATATGTTATTTTATCCATACACGAAGATGTTCGACGACATTACACCGGAAGCATTTCACTCACATGGCAAACAATGCGGGTCAGGCATATCTTTTGGAATACATTATGTTTCCCCGAAATAAAGCTGTTCTCGTGACATTGCGTATAATCTCTCAGATTTCGATTATACCATTATAGCTCTGTGAACTCCCGAATCACTTTTTGCAGCTTCTTTACAATACACGCACTCATAACGTGAGAAGAAGAAAAAGATGAAGCGAGGAGCTCCCTCCCTTGCGGCGCGTTGTGGAATAATGCGTCACAAAACTGGTTCGGTCAGACTTAACGCTCTCGCGCTGAGCGATGAAGATTATTTCACCGAATTCGAAGTGTGAAAGCTTGCATTTATACCATTTCTACATGACGTGTTATGATGTAAAACACTAAATATCGTTAATCGAAATGCTGAGAGAAAAAATAATGATTAGTTTCCATTTGCCATGGATTTAGTGTTCAGTTGTCAGGACTGAGTGTTCTGTGCATCATTTTTGGAAACATAGTAAAGTCTGTAATAGGGTTCTTATCCTCAAGTTTTAAGTCCTGAACTGGAACAGTGAGCGGATAATACGCTATGTTCTGGTGTAAATCCTGTATTGGCGAATAACTGCACTTGAAAGGGATTTGAAATCCTCTTTTATTAAATCACTATTATTTACACACTTCCCAACTCGGGAGAGATACAGAAAGTAAAAGACCGCACTTGGGTCGAACTTAACAATCAAATAAATTTAAATACTAAACCTAAACTAGAACTTAAATCAAACTTTGCTCACAGAGCGATTCGCGGAGTTTGGCCTCTACCTGAAAGGGTGCGTAGCAAGATCTACTAATACTAGCGCACTTCAATTTGTTTTACAATGCAATCACGTAGTAAGCACTATGGCTTATAAATTTAAACTGCTAGCTGGTCAGGCGAACGTTGAACAGAGTTACCTCTGGCTTATATAGTACTTGGCTGTACTTCAAAATTAGCATAAGCTGAAAACGCGCGCTTCTTCTGACGGGAAGTTGAAACAGAGAGGAGATAGAAAGATTTAAATTAAAATAAAACTTGGTTAGTTTAACTAAAACCTTACACAGTATCCAGTAAGAAAAGAGTGTCATTCTTCACGCTTTTGACCAGAATCATGCTGTGATATATGCAGATGAAGAGTTGTGCAGAAAGTGTGAAAGCTTTTGATATGAATTTGGCAAATAGGCTTCTTGCACATTCCATAACTGCACTCAGTTACTCGCAGTTTAGTTGCCGCACGTTTGATACATTTTTCTTTTACCTCCAATACCACGCAGACTGTCTTTGTTTATTTCATTGGATTCGTATCTGAAAAGTCTGAAACCATCTTGAAACTTTTTATGTATTACTGAAGTAGCTCTACTACTTAGTAATTTGAGGTGAAATTAATTCATGAAACAATTGTTTCAAAAACACTTTTCATCTAACAACATTTCGATCGTTGTCGAAGTAAAAAAAAACATGTACATTAATACCCCTCATATTCACCATTGCAAAAGCAAAATATGACCATTGGTCAATGGCGTACATTTGTCGCAACATTATATGACACACGTAGTTTATCAGCTATGTTAACTCCATTTTTGTCATTTTTGTGCTATTCTAAACGGTTACATCTGTTGGCTTCTGCTTCTCTCCAGTATCAGAATCAATTTATTTATCTTGATGTAAGCTAGATGCCAAGACAACGCATTTTTCTTTTTCACTAATGTAAAAGGCCAACATCGCATTTTTCAGAATCCAAAAGGACTGCTATTGACAGCTTTTCCCACGCCTGTGAGAAACTCTATAGGAATTTAGAATTAATATACACTTTTTTTATTTTCCCCACATAACTCAATGTTAGTTGTTGGTTTTTAGCTGTTACATTACTTCGATATTGGTTAACCTGTTGTCTGCAGTCACATTTTCTTCTAATCTATAAATAGGTTAGCAAAACTATTAGCTTCTTCTTTTAGCGCTTCTGCAGTCACATTTTCGCCTGATCTCAAAATAGGTGGGCAAGCGGTAAATTTCATCCGACTACATTCCAGCGTATATTTATAAATTGTATAAGAAGAATACCTGAACCAGAGCATGAATCTCGATCACATACATGTTAAGTTTCGGCTTTCCTTGAAATTCCCCCAGTTTCCCATCAGTTGTGATTGTGTTTCCCAGAGAATAATACTTTTCAGATTTTCTACGAATTTTTCAAATATTTCAGAGATAGTGTTAACCTTATTTGATTAACTTCTTTGTTTAATAATGGTTACAAATACTGCACGATAAAAGATTAACTTCTTTGCTCACTGGTGGCCATAAAGACTACGCAATAAATTTGAAATATTCAGTGCCCATTACCAGATGAAAGTTTTCTGTTCCATATTTATCTGACCCCCCCAAGAGATCTTCTAAACTTTTTCTGTTACTCCAATGAACTAATAATAGAATCAAAATGCTTTTGAAGGCTTTCGTCTCAATAACATTAATTGGTCTTGCGCTGTTTTTCTCTGTGAAAGGCTGTTTTGATATTTCCAATACACTGATTAGTGTACTACACAATAATATTTAAAATTTAGTCGGTGCTCAGGCGATTCCAGCACTCAAGAATAGTGTGGGCCATTTTTGCAACTCTTGTAACTCCTGGAAGTTACCCACGTAAGTTGTGTTTTCGAACGTACTCTATTTGAAGGCGAAATCTTATTCCATTTCTTTTTTTAATATTTGCCAGAATCTAATTATTCCTATCTTCTTCAATGATATTATTCTCTACCTCTCCATCATTATCTTCCTCCGTCTCTGAATCTCCCTTACACATATCAGTTTCCTCTTTGCCTTCTATACTGGATTGGTCTTCTAAATGTTCTAAATCTTGCTCATTATCATCACACAGTATTTCTTGAATGTCCCGAACGTCTTTAGTGTTTCGTAGATCAAAATATGTTTAAATTTTCCCTCCATAAATGCATAAATAACTTAAAATGAGAAAAAGTTCATAATATCTCTTACAAAAATGGTGTATAAATGCCATGTTTTAGTTAAAAAAATAGATAATTGCTCATTAAGTGTACTGATATGCAATACTAGTTTATTAAAACGACTAAAGACAATGGGAAATCTTTTAAAATGTCACGTTCTCGGACGCCGCATACCAATATGGGCAAACAATCAATTTTATTGCTTTCCAGGAGCCATTGAAACACTGAAAGCTGTTTGCAAATCATGAATAAAAAGATGCTAAGCTACTGAATAATGAATGGCGCTGTCATCTGTCAGTAACAAATGAGAGAGGAAATTATTCAATGCATAACCAATCTGATCGGTCGAGCCTAACGGAAAGTTAAATGCTTACTTCCTATTTCTATAAATGTCATTTTAAATAGCATATAATGTTGCACATCAGAACATAACATGTTTATAAATATGTTTCGAATAAAACCTAATTATAAATATTTATTTTTTTCCATTACTAAAACACATTGAGCATTAATAAAGAGAATTTGTTACACATTGGTGCTGATTTGCGTGTGTGTTTGTGCGTTTATTTGTCTATGGTATTAACTGTTTTCTTTTCGCAATTGAATAATTGTGTTTACTTTAATTAAATATTTTTCTTTATTTTTGATATTTTGCATTTTTATTCGTACTTTTAACTCTGTCTTTTTCTGTCTGCTATTAAGTCTTCTGTTTATTATTACTATTGCAGTTTATTTTTAAAATTAATCCCTGAAAAGTAATAGTATTGAACACTTTGCAAACTAATATGTTTTTTGTAAGATAGATTAGATACAAATGTTTTACCTGCTTTGACTACTCTGATTGGCTTAGCGGCTCAGGGCAACTAAGAAGCAAAATCACCCTGTGCAGGTGTTATACTCTCAGATGCAGATAATATTAGATCTATGAGGGATCTGTTAGATCTATGAGGGAGACTTTAGAGTCTTACTGAGTAATTTTATTTGCTCAAGTAAAACCATTTCTTGATGAATGGGGAAAGATAATTTCCGAACTAGTTAGATGGATATGAAAGTCTTTGAACAAGTTATAAAACGTGACTGGAATAATTCAAAAGCTGATACACACGGAAAATTCGCAATTTCGGGCACTTCTAAGACAAAAAAAAAACTTGTTCTTCAATAATATTGTTAAGACCTTCAGCTTGATAATCAAGGTTTGATAAACCTTGATAATCAAGGGTAAAGACCAAAACCTTGATGAAGTTAATTGACCAAAGTAGACGCTCTAACAGCACCAGCGATGGAGAACCCAAAAATTGACACTGAAGACCAAGTAACTGCACTAATCACGTGCAGAGAAAATGTTTTGTAGAAGACAACAGACGCAGCAGCTCACAGGTCTGTAACATACGTGAAGATTTAATTACGAGATGCAGAAGAACGAATTTAAATGGTTTCAACATCCGAAAAAAAAGTAGAAGACCCCTTTGAGAATTGTAAATGGCATCTGATGATGGATTGTACAGATTAATTCCAATAAGACATATTTCCAACAATGCATCCTAGCTGCTGTTATTATCGCTTTATCGCTTTCTCATCATTCGTGTTATTTTCTTTGATTTTGTATGTTCTTTTGTTGTACATATCATATTAGATATTGTGGATTATTTTTTGTGGGAATTTGCCTTCCTTTAAACACTTAACAGATTCTTCTTACTGTTTTTATGTATATGATATGCTTCAGACCAGTAATATCGTTCTTAAAGGCAACGGATGCACTTTTTAATGAAAAGATTCTACCAAATGAAAATTAAAATGGCAGGCCACAAAGAAAAATAACGATCGCCAGCCACAAATAAGGAAAACAGAGTTGTACTTTGCCGGAATGGCGACTTGAGAAGAATATTCTAAGCATCTGATAATAAAATATAGGAGACGTTCTGATTAAGATAGAATATTTATATCATTGTGCTTTCAGCAGTCTAAATAAAATTTATAAATGATATAAGAGTTGAATTTTAATTAAGAACGTAGTTTTGTTTCTTTATTTCAACAAAGTGCAGGAAAAGGAATTTCATTTCAGCATGGAATAAAAAGAAATACAAATAAGTTACCATGCTCCAGATACTTTGCTCATCATAACTGTCAAAATGTATTTTAAATTTTTCTTAAATTTTTATCGGATTGGTAAAATATTCTCCGAATAGCAAACATCTGCAAGAAAGAATGAAGGGTAATACAAAAAAGTACTTAAGTAAAACTCTTATATTATCTACGCATATTATTGAAAAGAATTTTACTGAGAACAAAACAACTAAGCATTAATTTTTTGGAGTATATACTATTTGTGGTTAGCTGTAAGGATAAATAAGACTGAAAGTAGAATGCTGCTTTCAGAAACTCTGAGAGTATTTTATGGTATTATTTCCATTTCTATTACCTGTCTTTTACTCAATTACTAATCGGGGCAATCACTAACAAGCTTTTGTCTAGAGAGGAGAAATAAGAAGGTTAAGAACACATCATTTATTTTTCCCTTCATTTGGGGGATGAAGGAGTCCTTAATAATATCACATATAAGTTTTATTACTGAAAGGTAAAGCTTTTCTAAGAATGAGTTGCTTTTAAGTCTTAAATCCAAAAGTTGAATCTAAAAAAGAAAAATGTATCTTGGGGGGAATAAGAAAACAAGAATAAAGAAGCCTCTAACTTTGGGTAAATTACTGAAAATATGATACAAGATACCATATCATAATTCTATTTTGTTTTCGGTAGTAATAATACTGTTAGGTGAAACTCTGAAAAATAAATCTTAAAAGTGGAAAAATATTAAATGAACTTCTGGAACTAAAAACGAAATGAATTAATTAACTTGTTCTATCAAATGAATAATGTTTACTTTTAACTGTTGTTGATATTGTAGAAAGTGAAGAACAGTATGCAAATAAAGGACTCTAAAAATAGATTTATTGACCTAAATTGTCTAAATTTTATTTTAGCAAAAATGCCTGGTAATTGGTATAAATTTTATTTTAGCAGAAATACTTTCATCCTTTTACGGCTTTGTTCAGCTGTAAATAAATGAGATTCAAGTATCAAGAAAAGAAGCGATTCAAAAAAATTCGAAAGAAACTGTGATTATAATTTTCGAGAAGTTGTGATCCCAAAGTTATTTTGCTTCTGCCAAAATTATCTAAATTTTTATTCATTTTTCTCACCCGCCTATAAATGAATAATTTCTGATTTTACTTTCAGTTTCTATATATGCACCGTCTGAATCGTCGCTTTGCCCTCTTTTTGTCCCTTCGTTAAAGAAGGTCGGCAAATGTAGCTACTGGAACATTTTGCAAAATTCTCCAATCTCTTTCGCCGGTTATCCAACCTATCATTCATTTAGGTGCAGCTGAAAGAGGCAATAGTTTTGAAACGTTGAAAACAAACACTTTTAATAAAATGTAAGCTGCGTCCATTATTATCGATTTTCTTAGAATTAGTATTGTTTTTGTTGTAAGTGCAGGTTATTAAGTATGGAATAAAACAATAGGCAGTGTAAGACTTGGATATAATTTGACGTCAGTCACATTTATCGTTTTCCTTATGTAGACCTAAAATATATATATAATATATATATATATATGTTGCCCTAAGCTTAAAGTCTAACTATACAGTATATTTTTCAAAGATGAATTAAGCAGTCCGTATGGAATATAGTTTCAAAATTTCAGAAGTTCAACAGAAGATTTGCCCATTCTGTAGTTTATTCATTTTTATATAGCATTTCTTCCATTCTAAAACGCAGGGCATATTTTATTAAAAATTTCGTATATTTATCTTGCAGTTACACAGGGAATTAATTCACTATATGGAGAAAACTGTTCTAATAAAAGCGATTTTTTTCAGACACTGGTATTTTATTGAAATTAGAAAAAATGTCTTTGTAAAACATACGTAATATTGCACTGTCTTAGTTTTAAAATCGTGCATCACAGCAAAAAAATTCTCAGTAATCATTGATTCTGTTTATGAATTTTTGATATACAACTGAGCAAAAGTGTTTTTATATACGTACTGATGACGTTCATATTTTTTATTATTAATTAAATTCCAAAATTAGACATTTGTTTGAAATTCAGCATTGAATATGTAAAGAAGCCACAAATTCTGAAAGTCTTAATGGGAAACAGTAAACTATGATTTGTATAAAAAGATGGCTTGAAAAGCAAGTCAAGGGGAAATAAATGAGTTTTTATGAGCCAGTAATAAATTCCATTTTCAATGTAGAAGCAGTAGACTTTTAAAAAATGCTCAAACTTTTAATCAAACAATAATGAATCAGATATTTAAACAAAAATTATATGCTCGCGCAATCCAAATGTCAGTATTTACTTCATTGTAAAGAAAAGTATCATTGCTCTTTTACTTGCAAGACTTGAAGCTGAGTATAGTTTCCATCGCCTAAATGGGAATCTAAGGAGCATAATTGAAATAAAGGAATTTAAAAAAATTTGAAAGATTTTAGATTTTTAAAGGTCGTCCAAAAGCACGTGTTCAAGTTTTTTTACTCTCTCGCCGAGCTGATAGTCTACCAGTCTGTTGCTGCACTCATTCCTACTAATATATTTCTTTTTGTATTTTAAGCTTTATTATTAAGCATAATTTTTTCACACCTACGCCATACATAACAAAAAAATATTAAAAATTGTAAAATCAACATAGCAGTATACATCTAGAATTGCCGATGAAACGTTAAGTGTTGGACAACACTTAACGTTAAGTGTTGTTTTCAGTCTTTTCTCAGTTCATCATGTTAATAGCGGGTTTTCTTAATAAGATGGCTTTACAAAACCTTTTTTATCTTTTTATTTTAAGCATTTTATGTGCTAGGCCGCATAAAATTCGATTCAACAGCAAAATGAAAAATATTTAAAAATAGCATATCTTTAGAATTTTCGATAGACAGACTAACGCGCTGGAGATAAAAATGTTATTTTCTGTACAGTGTTGACAGGGCTCGCTTTGAAACTGTTGCGTTTGTTAACCAAAAATCCGTTAAATGTTTCCAAAACATGAAATAGATCATAAAACAAATTCGATATTTAAAATTTCGCAATCCAGTTGCCCACGTTCGGGTGCAGGACTATAGAGACATTACTCGTAGATTATTTCGACACAGGAGACATGTAAAATGCGCAATTTACTCGCCGAGACACAATCCTCGAAATTCTCGAATACTTGGTATGGAAAAGATCTAAAGGACTGCTTTGAAACTGCATTTAGATAACATGTTACAAAAGTTTAATAAATAATATGAGTAGGATCTCGGGGAAAATTCTGATTTTATATGCCACGAATAAGGCGCTGACTGGAACGCGCAGCAGCTAAGCAAAGGAGGAGATGTAACTGTTTTATAAAAGTAACTTTATTCATCTGTCTTCATTTTTATAAGAAAGTTAGACCAATTTCGCTATATTGAGTACTTTTTATTTGCTTATTTATTATTTGTTTAGTATTTCTTGCATTATATCCATGTTTATTTACTGCGTATTTTGTGTGACTAGTAATTTGTGAAAAAATATTTCATTTGAATATGCTGACAGTACAAGAGACATAACTTTGCGATCAGTTTCAAGAGATTTTAGAGTTTTGCACTGTGTCTGTCGTCAAGGCCTCTTGATTTCAGGAAGGCTGACAAACCAATGATCTTCTTTTTCCTTTGATATCGTTCGAGATGTAAGAGTCAGGTGATGTAAAATACAATTAGAGAATTAAGGAGGCGCGATTAATTCAGTTTGCAGATTGTTTCCGACAGATCAACACGACAGAATGCTCTGGAACTCTCGCTCTCGACTAGAGAGCCTAGCCGTTAGCAAGATCCTCGCATAACGAGAACGGTTAATCTTACCAATAATAATTGTTCTATGCTTACCATGTTATTATATATTGCATAGAAGCTTCTATTTGGGTACAAAAATGCAGTAAGTAATATACAACCTACTAAACAAATAACAACTTGCTCGATTACTAATCCTTACATGGAGACATCAACGCAGGCTGCCGCCGGTTACCACAGATCGTTAATGAAAAGCCCAAAGTGTCTTCAGGAGTCCATAGGCCCAAAGAATTCGAAGAGGGAATGTCCTTCGGAAGCATGGGCTTTTAAAACTTATTTTTATACCTTTTACATTGTAAATAGATACTGAATAACTGAAATGCCTGTTAATGCTTCCGAACAGAGATTCTAAATGATAAACCAGTATGTACGATATTCGGTTGAGGATATATGTGCCAGCTTCTCGGATATGCCTGTTTATTAGAGGCTGGATTATCATACATTTATTGCAATCTCAAAATAACTTTTTAATTAATTTCAATAACAGTAAACTGAATTTAATTACAAATAATAATTTTCCTGGAAGTCAAATTGTAAAAATTCCTCGTAGCTGTCCATTGCTTGAAAATGTCATATAACGTATTATTTTAAAACTCATCATCATTTATTTTCTCTTATCAAAACATTTCAGTCGCTTATTAATCACCATTATCTTTAAGACAGCGTAGAGATACTTATTAGTTTTACAAAAATGGATTCTTTCTTTTCGAAAAGACTTCAATTAAGAACTATTTATTAATTTTTATCTATAAGAACTAAGCTCTAGAATTGTAATTGCTTCCAATAAGTTCACGTTTATTTGTAACATATTTCTTTTGTTTCACTTTAAACAAGCTGAAAGCAGAAAATGACAATAGCAGGAAACAAAAAAAAATGATTTAAAGGTGTGATTAATATTCACAAGAAATTAATGTGATCATTATTTGACTAATAGCTCAAGGCTACGAAAGTATTAAAAGTTAGGTTGGTTAAAAATAGTCTCATTTAATGGATACAATACGATTCAGTCTGAAAGGACTAGAGGTAATATTTTATGTTTGATGTTTCGGAATATGTCATAAATGTTTCAGCAGGTAAAGACAGCGGATTTAGTTGTTAGGCAGTGAAAGAAACTCCTTTCTCAGTACAGGAAATTCATTAATTTATGTATGAATTTATCTTGTTAATCATTATTTATTTTGGAACAGAAGGATAAAGGTTAAAAAGCACGATTTAGGGTCCCCACAATACGATTTTAGTATTTTTCCAATCATGTCTATCTGTATGTATGTATGTGACGATTTTTTGTGCATGATATACTTTATATCAAATATGCAAAAAATGTCTGTTTTTCGTATTTAAGCTTTCTGTATTAAAATGAAGAGTTAATTAGATTTTGGAGGAAGTTAGATAATTAAAATTCCATAACAGTTTTTTAATGCATAACCAAATCAAAATATAATCCGAAACTTTTCAGTTTTAGTATTTCGGGCTGTTATTTTAATGAGAACCACATGTAAAAATTTGGCTAAAATTCATTGACCGGAAGTGATGCTTTGCTTGAAGCTCTGTATGTATTTTCGAAAAAAAAAACTGTTATCATATAATTCAAAACTTTCCATATTTAGTATTTAAAACTTATATATGCATATCCAGTCACGACTGAGACAACTTGTTAGATTTTCCTTATATATGACAAATCAGAAATGGTACATTACTTGAAAATTTTAACAGATTTTCGGGGAAAGGTATGGAACAATATAACAAGATTTTAACCTAAAATAATACAGCACTTATTAAGGCTATTTATTTATATCGAGGCTTAGGAAAGAAGGATACTTATAAGAGTGATTCATTTGCAGAAATTCTAAACTCTTAAAGCGCATGACGGACTGCGCCGGTTAACTCTATGGTCACCAGTTCAAGTGGTGGAAACTTACCTCTGGCCTTACTGTACGTTAATAACTTCAGTGAATTAGATAGACTACTGCGTATTACTGTGTGGATTAAAAGGTTTGTACACAATTCTAAACCTAATTCTAAAAAATTAGATGGACCTACACTGGTGTGCAAATATTAAGGACGAGACGGTTTTTTCAATATAACTTTGTACAAAATCTTTCCAAATCAACACATTTAATACCGTAAGATCCCCAATACGTAAGGACATGAGTAATGTAAGCAACACTTACTAAAAGAGAAATCAGAGGGAGAAAAAGAAGCTTTATTGAAAAAGTAGCATGAAGCGCAATGCGACTGAAGGCCGAAACATCCCTCTGATGGGTGTCCAGCAAGAAACATCCGGTCTTTAATAGGGGATATGATCTCCCCTGACTGCTAGGCAGGTTTCACATCATTTGTGCATGCTGGATATGTGGTTGTTAATGAACTGTTGAGACACTGATGCTCGTTCCTCTTGTAGCACCAATCGCAGTTTCGGAATCGTTACTGGCGATAAGTTACGTGCTGCCACGGGTCTCCCTAGTACGTTCCGTACATGCCTGACGGGATTTAGATCCAGAGACCTTGTCGACCAATCCATGTGTTCAATATCTTCAACTCCAACAGCTCTTCGACGGTAACTGTGCGATGAGGTAGAGCGTTGTCGTCCATGAAGAGGAACTGAGGACCCATAGCCCTTGTAAAAAGACGCATGTAAGGAAGAAGAACCTCGTTACAATAGCAGTCCCAGGTGACGAACCTCCTTGGGAGATATGAAGGTCGGTCCGGCTACCAAGCGTTATGTCTGCTCGAACGAGAACTCCGCGACCTCCAAAACAGTCCCTTTTGATGATGTTAAAGGGGTTATTGCGTGTTCCCCGCTCTGTCCAGATGTGTATGTGTCTAGAATCGCAACTCAGACTAAATCTGCTCTCATCTGTAAAGAGTACTCGTCCCCATTCATTGTCTCTCCAATTTTGATGTTCCCGGCACCACAGAGAACGCCTTACCCGATGGGCAGACGTTAGAGGTACACACCGTGCAGGGCGTCGGGCAAACAAACCACCACCGTGCAATCTTCTGGCCACGGTAAAACGCGATATCGGTCGTCCTGTCGCCTGTGTCGTGTGTCTAGCGGTTTCTCCCGCTGTCTGCCGCCTGTTTCTTCTGGCCTGTAAGGCAATATACCGGTCATATGCGGGTGTGGTTCCTCGTGGACGACCACTACTAAACCCCCGGATAGCTGTTCCTCTAGTTTGAAATTGTCTCCAAATCGTTAAACGATGCTGTGAGCAATTCCGAACTCTGCAGCCACACTTGTCCCACTGCGGCCTTCCTCTAGCTTCCCAATGATTCGAACTCGGGTAAAAGCATCCAGATGTCGTCTAACAGATTGATTATTCGCCATTTCTCGCTGAGGCAGCAACTCGGTGTGATTTTAATTGCTATACGGCGTGCAATCTCTTTGCCAGAAATACTGATCTTAACCGACAACATGCTTTATACTACTCAGACACTCCCCCATTACGTCTACCTGCATATCTGCGCATGTGCTACCGTACATCACCTTACTTAATCTCCTGATTGGTCTTTCTGTCCGCTCTGCCTCTTCGTTTAGCTGATACGCTAATTTTTCGACTTCGTCCTTAATTTTTGCACACCAGTGTATATACAGTGTCTATAGCCATTCGAAGTGATCATACGGCTATGTTAAATATTTGCGTTCCCATATATGTCCAACCTGATAGTCGTGGCAGAAGTGGTTAATTGTTAGAAATGGCAGAATACTGATAAATTGTTAACAGTTTTGCGCGAGAGAAGGGTAGATTTTATCAGTCAACATATATTTCCCCTCTAGTATTAGTTTTGAACTTAACTTCTTGGAAAAGTCTTCTGTTATGTTAACTTCCAGCATTAGGCTTCTCCACAACCTGTTTAAGTAACCATAACAGGCAACATTACTTATGCTGTAGTTCCTTCCGCTCCCTGGGCGGTTAAGCTGGCGGTCCCTGGGCGGTTTATACAAGACCGGTTTCGGCATTTGTAAAATGTTATTTTCTTGTAATAGGTTGAGAAAATTAGGTAGGAAAAGAGCAATTTAATGTCTTTTTTATTAATTTGTTATATTACTAATATAACATTAAGAAATACCAATACACCCCACTTTTAGTGCTGTATTTTAGCAGATCCCAAGAGCTTCAAAAATTGGTAATAGTCATCACAGCTAGATAGCTTCTCAAAGATGGTCATTTCTAAAGGTAATCGAAGATTTTGGACTGTAGATGCTCATCTTAGTTCATGTTATTTGATACTTTTGAAGAAGAGAGGCACTTGTCTTTCGTCGTCGAAATCAAGAGCATTTGATTAGAAATTTCCAACAAATTAAGGTCAAATTTTTGGCGTAATTTGCGTTTTATGTTGGCTTGTTTCGCTTAAGATTTGAAACAACAACCTTTTATTAGCATATGTTATCAGAGGAAATCCCATTTAATAGCGAAAAACTATATTAAAAAGTTATAGTTTTCTATGTGTCAACAAGTATACATTCATATTTTGTTTCTATGTCTCTTTTACGTTTGAAATGAATCCATGAAGAATTATAGATAGGATGTGATGAATCACAAACATAAGAGTCTCCCTCATAATTATTATCTGTCACTTTTCCGAACATGCATCTCAGTTTTGCTGGCAACTCAAGTAGATTTCTTATGTTTCATTAAATCCTTAAAACAAATTAAAATTCAAAGCGAAACTTTGGATTTAGAAACCTGATACATATTAAACACGAATTAATATTTTTTCAGTCATTAACTGACATAGTTTTGAATACGTTTGATAAAGAATGCACTGAAGTAAATTATTTTATGATAAAGGGGTGTATTCATAATTGTGCTGCGTATTTAAAAGACTTAAACCACCCTTTCTGTATTACGATATTATTTATCTCGAACTCAGAATCCCAGAATAACTCTGATTTTTAGAATACTCCTCTGGCTGGTCTCTAACTATGTAGAGTCATTAGGATTTTTTGAAAGCGGAAGAATGAAAAATGAGCAACGCCTTCGTTGGAAATCGAACCCCGAACCTCTCGGTTAGCCGTCGAGCGTGCTGACCACTACACTACGAAGGCATGCGAAGAAGGTAGGAGAAATACCTTATATACTCCCCCTTTTGAAGGCGACTGGGGTTTTGGGGACCTAATCGCCAAATCCTAGTGGTAGAGAATCATCACCCATCACCCTTTACTTCGGGCGCCACTTGTAGAGTCATTAGGATTTTTTGGAAACAAAAGAATAAAAATGAGCAACACCTTCCCCGGGAATCGAACGTTGGACTTCTCGGTTACGCGTCGACCGTGCTGACCACTGCGCTACGAAGGCATGCGAAGAAGTTGGGAGAAATATATAACTATACCTGACTAACTATAAACATACCTGACCTTTATCGCTCTCACAGAAACTGAGAAATATCAGCGTCATTTACTCCAAGATGTAATTTAACAATCGGTTAAATAATTGCTGATAATTTTAATGTAAAATTTTATTTACAGCATACGATTGACTTACTGCAGCAGTAGCACATAAAATACAGTTTATCGCGTGAAATAAGCATATCACAATTTGACTTATCTCTAATATATATAAGGTACATATCTCTAATCCACATCATACATTCGATGAGGTATCTTCTGTCAAGTTCGAAGTTCTATCAAGTATTCGAGCGTTCGAGCGTCTTAGAAATACTTTTTAATAAGCACTTCCCATTCGTAGAGCAAATTTGTGTTCTTGGATGGAGAATAATCGGTCTTCGCATTGTTTTTCTAACTTTATTCTAATTTTAACGCTTTTCGGATTCTTTCATTTTAGCTAAAGTAACAACCATCTTTGCAACTGAAGTCAATTAGGAAAATTTGAATTATAGGAAAAGCATCTCTAAACAAATGGGATAATAAAACCTTTTAAAGAATATTTCCACTTAAAAGTTATATTATTGTAAATGTCTCTTACAAATGCATTTTTAATCGACACATATGTTAAAGTAATCAAATATCTCAGCTTCTCAACATACATGTACCTGGAGTCAAAGACGTACGAAGTGTGTTTACAAAGTTACAGATCTAAATTCGCAGAAATATAGAAGTTGTGGAAAATAGCTTTCTTATTTCTCAGCTTTAAGTGTAAAATAACTTCAAACTGCATGATGCTTAGCGCTTTCATACAGCTGCTTAATTGCTTCGTAGAGCACGCAGAGTTTTACTGTATCTAGAAACTTGTGGCAGAGGGCTGCATACACTACTAGACTAATAGTGAGCTATTTTTTTAATCTGAAACAAATCACAACTTTTAAGAAAGTTATTTTATCCTTTTTAACTGAGTCTTAAATGAACAAAAAAGCACAGCATGTGCTACAAACGAAATTTCGCTTTTTGCGTGTATTTCAGTTAGCATGACAGAAGGTTGAACTTCAAATACAGAAACGTACTCTGAGACTAACCATAAACTAGGCTAGTTAAGCTCGCTCAGATATTTAACGGTTCGCGGTTTCAAATATCGACTAGGAGGATGACAAATCTGAAATACAACTTGATGCTGACGAGTTGGCGATGGTAAGTAAAAGCAAGAGGCGTCTACCACAAGTTTTAATTTAAACGTTCAAAATACTCCGCTTCAATACCCAAAAACGTAATTTACAATCTGGTGAGGACTGCGGGTAGAAGAATTTATAGGAAGGCTTAAATCATAATAATTCTTGAAGTTGTGACGTTTACTTGTTTAATTCCAAAGTTCTGTCTTAGAACCCCACGAACACTAGCAAGCGAATAATGGCTTAATTGTGTGAAAAAACACGTAAGTCTTAAAAAGGGTTATTTACTCTTTTTTTTCGGAATGTTTACAATCAGTTCCTACTTGGAACTTACACAAATCCTCCACTTGGGCTTGAACTTAAATAACTATGAAATTAAACTAAACTAGCTTAATTAAGCTATCTGAAAGGTATAGCCGAAGCTATCAGAAATCTAAGTAGTTGTTCCCTAAATATTAATTAAATCGGTGAAGCAAAGCAAGGGCCTAAAGTATGGCCGAGCGTAGTAGCTAAGAGAGAATGTAGCCAAATGGCAAACGCGCGCTAGTCAGGAAATCAGACTCTCTCTGTAGAAGTCGGTGAAGCAGACATAAATAATACTCTTACGCATTTGCATTCACTGCGTTTCTGAAATTACATTCTGGCATGAAGTTGTAAGCTGAAATTAGAATAAGATAGGAAAGGGGCAAAACTTAAAATAACTGTTAATAAACTTAGTATAAACTTTACAAAGTAACACAAAATACCTTACAATCTCATCGCTTGGAACAATATTTAATCCCTCTGAGCGGCCCGGGGTTTTGGATCTGTTATGAAGACCTGCATTTATAGAGACTTTATTTGCTAAATATGTATATGTACCTACTTTAGTGTCTATTTTAATAAATTTACATTCATCAAGATGCTATTTATATTATCAATGAAAGTAAGAGAGCAAAATACATTCAATTATAAGCTAATATATAACAAGTGACAAAATGACCGGTCATGGCGCTCAGAGGGTTAGATCTTTAGTTACGTTTCTCTTTTTTCCTTCAGTACTATTATAAAGGCATGAATTTTCTTTATGGAAGAAAAAGTAGTTCCCGTATGACACATCTGATGAATAAGGGGGGAAGATCCCTTGTCTTTACTATAAACGGTTTGACAAGAATGAAATCGACTTTAAGGGCATCCTCAAGAAGCAGCAACCAGTTATTCTATTGTTCAGTTTATCTATCTATAAGATTTTCACGTACTATAATCTTTTCAGAAATCCGTTTGTCATGTCTTTTAAAAAATATGGAGCTCACAGATTGCCGCATAGAAACAAATGCCTTGTGAATTATCCTTTTCTTATCAAGAAAGTTTACCAACACTTTTTTCCTCGAAAATTTTGAAAGTAAAATTTCTGTAAGCGTAACCAACCATCTCCATCCTAAACAAATGATTGCTTTAGTCAATAATAACAGTTCTGTTTGTAATAATAATCAATGTTTGGAAATATTCATACTTTGTTATTTTGCATATTAATCAACATTCGTAAAACTGCTTTGCGCCTTTTTTATATTGAAGAAATAAAGAACATTCCTATTCCGACTATTTTCTCTGTGAAAATCCAGAAATCGAGAAGCAAGTAGGCATTCCAAGTAGAAATGGAAATATTACTCGCAATATTAATGACTTCAAAACAATTAAAATAGGGATAATTTATCCACTAATAACTTTTTACTTATTTGCAACGCCATCTTTTTTATCCCTCAATACATTCAATAAGCGAAAAACATCATTTTATGGCATTAGTCTGGTAATACGATTTATTTGATAATCTAGCATTGCTGGAGTCCTGAACGTGTCGGACTAGTAAACTTTTATTGTAGTTAAATATTCATTCTCAATGTATGAAACTCAGGTTTCCATAATCAGGATTTTAAAAAATGAGTTTTCTTTGAACTGTTATTTTAAGACAATTGTCGCAAACTACACTTATTGCGAGTCCTTTTATTTTTTCTGTTTAGTATGAGAAATTTAAAGCCTGTCCAAGCCATTCTACGAAGTGACACCGAAAGGTCAAAAACACATTAAAAGAAAAAGAATGAGATGGATTGTATAAAAAGGGAAAGTCACAATTCGTCACACTGGTTGGTCGATACAAAGACAGGTCCGACAATCAATAACCACCGCAAAGATTTTAAGAGTTCAAAGACATTCGAATCGAACTTTTAACAAAAAAAGAGTCCCTGATTTCGGCGACAGGTTGGCTGGGATTCTAGAAACTCAAGTCGACAGTTACCTCTGACGAGTATCTTTTTTGCTTCCCCCTTCTCATTCTAGTGAAGGTTTTCTTTATCAGAACATACCCTTCCGGCATCTTACTTTAAAATGGAGAAAATTCGCTTAAGGAAAAGTAGGATGGAAGCCTCTGATGGATGTGTTTCCGCTTTGGGAATCTGTTCCGATTTTAACTGGAGAAAACTTTGCACCTGTAATGATTATTGGAAGTGAAAGTTCTGCATTGCTATTCGATGCAGACTTTTCACGGCTGGAGTTCAAATGCGAAGAGTAATTTAAACTTCCAATTTTACGTTTAACTTAGATGCCATAAAATACTTCAGGATACGACAGGTCTGGAAATTGCGTTAGCAGTCGAGGTGATAAATACTTCCAATTTCAACTGAATAATTTTCTAGATATCAGAAGTAGGTGATAAAAGTTGCTGCTATTATGAACTATCATGCTAAAAAGGATTGCTCATGAGCTAATTTTATTACAGGAGTTCTAGAAAAAGTACGTTATTTTTGTTATTTATATATAACGAAGCGTTTTGGCCTTGTAGAGTCATTCGGTTTTTTTACACTGGAGACGTGAAAAATGATTAATGTCCTCATCAGGACTCGAAACGCGGACCTCTCGAGTATGCGCCAAGTGTGCTGACCATTACACAACGAAAACATGTTAAGAAGGCGGGAGAAATATCTTATATACTTCCCCATTAAAAGGGATTAGGGGACCCAACCGCCAAACCTTGGTGGTAGAGAATCATCATCACCAATTGTTTTAGTTCGGGCGCCACTGTAGAGTCATTAGGTTTTATTTATGCTGGAGACGTGAAAAATGAGCTATGCCCTTACGGGAACTGGAAGCTTGGACCTCTGTCATACGCGACGAATGTGCTGGTCATTCCACCACGAAGACATGCTAAGAAAGCGGAAGAAGCACCTTCCCTCACAAATTACTCCATCAATATTCAACCTATTCTCAACTAAACTACCTAAACTCAACTTATTCCCTGAAAAATTATTAGAATTACTTCTTCTGCTTTAGTTAACAAATCGAAGGTTTATTTAAAACGTTCAGTGGATTTGCTTTGAAGAAATTAAAACCCACATCCTTTGAATCCATTGGAAGTCTATATAATGCTTAAAAATATACTAAAAACACTTAAAAAACGATGTTGGTATCTGAATAAAAGGCCCCTCAAATTTTGTTTTATTTGTACATACATTTATATGCATTTACTAGTTAGCTCTCTCGAAATTCAGGTGGTATAATTCTCACCAGAAGCAAGAAAAACACGCCATCTCATCCTTTCAAAGATTTTCATGTTGATTAGCAGTGATTAATCATAAACATTAAATTTAGCTTGCAAAATGAGCATAGAATGTTCAAATATAGACTTCATTTAAGGCCTTATCAATAAAACTGGCAATTAATTCCTTATTTCCTCTACGAAGTTCAGGACATTCACAGGTTAAAAGCAGGATGTTTGGTTGCAAGCTGTTTGCAGAAATATTTGTTTAACAGGAATCTCTTAGCCAAAACTCGAAGTTTTCAGTTCAGACTATGTGAAAGCCAGAGTAATTGTGGAAAGTGATGAAGAAGAACTGTCCAATCTGTAACACATGAACTTTCCTAAAATGGATTACAGACTGTCTCATGACACATTAAGAAAGATACTGTGTTTAGACAAATCAGCCATTTTCACCATAGAACGCCTTCCTTGCATTGAGTTACTTAATTTATTTGTATTCTGTAGAACCTTATACTTTAAGATCGTGCAGTAAGCACTTGAACGCGGGGGTAATTCATTGAGTGTATGGCACAGTTGCGTTCCGCAAAGTTAAATTTCTAACTTTTATGTATAAATCTGATTAAGAATGTATGTATAATTCATATAAACATAAATATGACTGTAATCAAAAGGGAAAATAAAAGAAAGGCTAAATGAAAGAATTTCAATTATTGCTTAATAAGTAGGAAGGTTATACAATTATTTTTTAACATCTGGTGATTTTCGCTTGAGACAGCTCACTAAATGTCTCGCGGAAAAATTTCAAGTTCCAAAGTAGGCATGTCATCATCGTTATGTAAAAGATGGAAAGGTGAAGAACGCTAACTAAAAGGCAGAATGAATGGATTATTGCAAAAATTAAACCTAGTAGTTTACTTTGATATTTTTTATCTGATATATTGGCCCTTCAAAAAAAAAAAACTCTTGCCGGCAATAAAGCCATTTTAAAAGATAAAGTGCTGAAACATTATAGCAAATGAAAATAAGCATAATTTGAAGGAAATGCAAGTCAAAAAATTTTGGCCCGTGTAAATTTTTAAATGTTTACAAAATATGAACTTCGATAATATTAGAGTCCCATTAAAATTTTCAATTCAACGGTTTTGTGTTTTAGAATCCGCGTTATCATATCTGTCCAGGGTAGGCTTTTGGAAACTTTTCGCACAACATCGCAATTATAAAATTTTATCAACCATTACTTATTTCGAAAAATCACAATCAATCTCAAAATTCTATAGCAAAAATTATTTTCATTACTATAACTTGCATTTTAACATCATTGCAATGGTATTAGTGATATTATGGTTTATATTATTAATTATTACATTTATAATGTTCTTCTTTTATGCAAAACTGGAAGACGTATCTTTCTCCAAATACAAAAATATCCGTCATTTGGGCATATTCAGTTTAAATGACTGTTAAATTAATTCATCAGTGGATAAGCTCAACAGTGCTCGATAGCTACTATAAAGGCCTCTATTCCTTATATAAGTTAACTGGCCTTCTTAACTAAGCTCAACATTCTATCATATTAAAAAATAATAATAATGATTCTGTACGAAAAATCGCATTTTTTTGTGAGACAGAACCTTCAAAGTTTTTATTGTACGAGAAGTTTGAGAGCTGTACAGTGGTTAAAGCAGGCATCTAATACAGAACCTGTGCTCCCACAACATGCTCTGATTTTACGTACAATTATTTATCAATTATACGCTATAATTTATGTAAGATAAAAAATCTGAAAGCAAACTATTAATTTTTATTTTGCAATAGCCCCTTTACTCTTAGTTTTTATTTCGGTGCTTCCCTTTCCATCCTCTAAACATAAACGATGATGATGTAGATAATTCGGAACTTAAAATCAAAACTTCCGGAACCGAAACATTTCTCTCGATAAACTTCCATATTGTATACATAATAACATAGATATTATAAGAACAATGAACACTCCATATGTAAGAACATTGCTTCTGTTCCTCAGAATGGATGTAGACTGCTGAATATTCTTGAAAGTAGACTGGTGAGTGTTGCTTCTTTTCTTACAGCAAAGCTATCAAAAATTCAAATGTTTTGTAGTAAGCTCTATTAGACTTTACTGTGTTGAAGGGATTGTAATTTAACACATTGTGCTTGAAATAAAATAATTATGGAATTCTGTTATGGATAAACATCTGTTTGAGATCTTAATTTTTGAATTTTTTTATAGTCGAACGTAGAGTGGAAGCGAATATAAATTTATGTCACACTACCTTCAAACGCACTGCGTTGGTTGAAATAATCTGGAAACTTACGTGCCTTCAGTCTTCAAAATACTCAACAAATCTCTCTTAATATATACAATGATGGATTCATTTTCGAAGTGCTGCAGAAGAATGATAACAGGGATTTTTTTGACTTCTAAATCTAAATATTAAGTAGATGAAGAGCAATATTTTATATGTTTGCATATTAACATAAAATCGGTACTGATAGCAAAGCTTCAATCCTTGTCGTTAACTCATTTTTAGTTCCTCAAATGAATTTTCAGTTAACAAGAACAATAGTATCCAACTTGGTGTACTACTGTATAAATGTCGAATGCATAAATTTTGATCCCTAATATGAGAGCAAACTTGGCAGCCGAGGCAGATTAAATATTCATTTTTATTTCAGTTGACATTTGCGGCCGTGAATAACTTGGCATTTTAACAGTTTCAGTTTTAATATATTTACATTTTTTATGCTTTCTCTGTAAGAAAAGAAGCAACAAGCGACAGTCTACATTCGCTGAGAAGCAGAAGCAAGGAAGTTTATAGTTATCTAATATGGAAGTTTATAGGAGTTTCGAGCCAATATGGAAGCTTACAGGAGTTTCGAGCCAATATGGAAGCTTAGAGAGAAAGGTTGCTGTTCTGAAAATTTTAGGTTTCGAATTAGCTACGTCACCATCCTTATGTAGAGAATGGAAAGGGCGAGAACTCAAAATAAAACGAAGAATAAAGGGGCTATAGCAAAATTTAAATTAGTAGTTTGCTTTCTTGCATTCCAACTTACGCACCCACCCACATATATGTATGTCGACAATTTTGCGAGAATTTAATGAAATTTCGAGTAAAATTTCCGTAATTTAAAAGCTTTATGTTGCCACTCTACTAAGATATTTTTGCTTAATTTAATCAGAAAACTCACACATATATAAAGAAAGGCAATTCCACTTGGCGAAAGACATATCTTGGTTTTTCACACTTATGTGATTTAAAAGAAACGTGTTATTACTGCTTTAATAAAAATACGTTTAGCTTCCGCGCGGCAGTGTGATGTCGTTCATCAAAGGGTAAAATATTTAATTTTTCTTTCACTTATATTCTATTGTTAACTTAAGCCTCAAAACAAGAGGAATCTCACTGTCTTCATAAGATTTCGGAAAACTACCACACGAAGTCCACACTCAAGACATTTACGTTAGAACTTGCGCTCCTTGCATTTATCTCGTGTGCACACACTCATCCTAGGTTCACTTCAGTGTTGTTGCGTTGTGGCGATTAGTTTTTACAAAAACCGTTAGATAGCACCTTGTTCGTTTAGTGCTTAGAGGAGAGTAGAACTTTTCAGAGCAGTATAGAAAGCGTAAAGCAGAACAAAAGTCCTCTCTGCAACAGTTTTTCCGGAATATTTCTAAAAGGGAGAATAAATCGCCCGAAGCAGAAACTGTTTTTTCGAAACCTAAATTAAGAAAAAAGAGATAACTGATAACTAAACAAGTACAAATTATTATTAAAACCGTCACATGTTGTCTTGTTATTTTTACACAGTTTTACAGTTTTATTCGAGGTAGGTAAAATTTTACGCAATTCATCTTGAAGCAAAATGGAGAAAAATCACTGTCTACCTGAGATTCGGAGTTGCGTAAAGCCCAAGCAATGCAGGGTGCTTAAGCTAATTTAAGTTATAACAAAGAAAAGTTGCGTTGCTAGGAGTAAATCCAAGATCTAATTAGGGAATATCGAGCTCAACCAGATATGGAAAACCTTAAAACCCCCTCTCCCCCACACACACTTGTGGGACGTTAAAATCTGAATCAATCCAGATTAAAATTTTTTATTAGCCCATTTCATTTTTTATTAACACAAAAAGGTTATTAATTTCGTTTTGGCGTTTTGCTTCGATTCACTGTAAATATCCGTATCGCTTTTCAAACTGTTGCCACTAAATATTATCTCCTGTTTAAGTAATTAAATAATAAATAATCTGCATAAATGCATATATGCTTCTCGCATTGGGATAAAACAATGATACATAGAACCATCAAATTTTGAATAACGTAACCCTCCTCTGAATATGGGAATCTCAAAGCCCAAATTCGGAATTTGTTTATATTGTAACACTGTATTTGTTTATATTGTAACACTGTATTTGTTAATATTGTAGCACTGTATTATTATATTGTAACATATTTTGTAACACTTTAACGAATTTTGGATTAAGAAACTCAACGATGTCAAAGCGAGCAACGGCAACACTGTAATTCTAAAGATATGCTCATTTTAAAATTATTTTGCAATATTGCTGTTGAATTGAATTTTATGGTTTAAGTGCGGAGAACATGATATTTAATAAATAATGGTAACACAAAAAAGTTAAAAAAACCGTCCCTTTGGGCGTAATGTAAAATCTGGAAAATTATTTTTTTTTTAATTTTATTTTATATTACTTATTGAATATTATCTTGCAAGTTAATGACAGAGTAGGTTTCCGAGTCCTTATCATTCGCTTGCTTGCCTGAGAATACTCTGTTTTTAAAGAATGTTTTTAACACTAAACTTAATTGAAGTTACAATAATGCAAAATAATTTTAACTTAAATATTACAGTCACATGCTACGGTAATGACATTATTCATATGTTTGTCTTTCGTAGAACGGCATCTGGTAGGCCGTTTAATAAAAGCTGCACATTCTTCAGAAATTTTGGGAAGTAGAGAGGTTTTAATTAAACAGATTTACAAATAAGAGTATTAAATATCTCATTCTTAACATCTTTGCTCACTGGCGCTGCAAGTAGTGTTACGGAAGAAAGCGAAATTAAGAACTAAATTAGAGATTTTAGAAGGCATATATATCAGTTTCGCTCCATACTGAAATAGAAATATCGAGAGTTGAGATACCGTAGCAGAGAGAATAATTATATTTGTTTATAGAGAAATTTGTTCTGCCGCCTTTTTTTTTAAAATTCATTGTGAAAAATCGTCATTTTAATCCAAGCATCTTCTAAAGCACCTATTCACTCGAGTTTGGAATGCAAAGTTTTGCTGATAGCTTCATTTGCTTATACGTTTATTACCTCCTATATCATTTTTAACTCAAAGAGCATAAAAAGATACACTACTGTAACAAAATGAGATATTGAAACGAATATTCTTTACATCTTTCACCAAAAGTAATAGTCCTGTATTGATTGCCACCGAGAAAAGTCAAAAAGAAGCATAAGCAAAACATGGCACACGCTTTAAGGTGTAAGGAAAGGAAATTGGTATCTGCTGTTCGAAATAATAGTACTCTGCGGGATGTTTTCGGAAAGTGTCTTTTCCATACAGCTTCTAAAACATTCCTGGCAGTTTCTGAGATTCTTTTCGCGTCTTTTTTTTATCTTTTTTGGTAAAGGTTCTCCGGAAAAAGGCAGACGTGACGTTGCACCCAAATGAATGTAGGACCACTTCTCAAAGGGAATGCGCTGCGGTCGAACTTTGGTGAGATGGGAATCGAATCACAGAAATAAAAGAACTATCGACATTGGGCCAAAGAAAAGTGCTGAACTCTATTGAGAACCAAGTATTTATCGCACATGGGGATGAAGAATTCGATTTATTCTTATCTACTACTTGTTTGTTGTTGCTGAGATGGGCATTTTTGAATTCATTGTTATTTTACTTTAACCAAGACTGTTTCAGACTGCGAAACTCAAGAAATACTTTTATTTTTATTATAATTTTGAAAAAATATGTTTTGTAATCTTTCATGTATTGTTTATGAGTAACTGAAGTTAAAAGATGTTTTCTCGCATTTGTATAAATTTTAAAGTTCATTATTTCAAGTGGATCATGAAATATTTAATATTGCCTGCTAATTAGGACTTCTGAACCAAGTATTAAAAGTGGGAGCAAAATATTATATTTTCAGATATGCTTGGTTTCCTGTAAGAGAGTTAATTACATGCCTGGTGAAAATTAATAATATAGAATTGAATAAACTAAACGCTTGCGCCGCTTATGTTACAAATATTTCGCTTAGTATATTAATTTCAAAAATTAATTTAAGCGTTTAAAGAATAAATAATTATTTCTATAAATGGCCGGGCGTTTATTCAATAGCCATTAACCTTGTGCCATTACAAGGCTGGAAATAGTAGCCATTTCAGTATGCAGCACCTAATACGTAGCCAACATTGCCTCCTATGAAGGGACGAACAGTTACAACCTAACCTTCTCTGGGATTCTAACCCGGGTCCATCGCTACGGCAATCACGATCACTAATCTCAATACCGGCTGGACGGCATCAATAAATACATAGCGTAAATTATATTTTTATTGATTGTCTTCCAAATATTAGTAACAATATGAAAGTTATATTTTGTATAATCTGGAAACCATGCTTTTGCTCCAGATCTAAAATATCATGTTAAGCATGGCCTCATCAGAAGTTATTTTGCTACTTTCGCCTAACTGCATTTTGTAGGCTACTTTCTGGAATTTTATATAATGTGTGTGGGGTAGACAGACCCATATAAAAGATTTATTTGAAATTGCCAAACATTTAACCACATTTTCTCAGAAAACTATTTTGAAGAGTCATAGTTTGGGTGTGTTTCAATTGAAACTCATCAGATTCCAAAAGAAAACCAGAGCAAATTAAACTATATTATAAACTGGTATTTGGAAGCTGTGCAATATTTTTAATTCAATACGTTTAACTAACTGATTTGCTATTCGAAAACGTCTTGCATTTAAACTTCGAAATATATATGGTAAATTAGGTTGCTTTCATTTTCCAGTGCTTCTATAAATATAAAAATTAATTTAGTTTATCGTAAGTTGCGTTATTTTGAAGAAATATTCAAATGTTTAATTTACTGTTACTTAGTTTTATATCAGACACTACGTTATAAGAATTAGTAATTTGTAAGCTTCTTATTTTAAGAACACTCGAAATGTATTGAGATAATTCTAGATATCTCACAACTTAATGTTCTGAGACAATTTTGTTTCAAATAATTCATCCACTGAATAAATCTATTTTAAAATCATATATTATATCCAAGGATAATGTTTCTCCATTGGTAATAAAATCTAACTTCACTCTCTGGCCAGATATTCACATCCATGTTTGCTGTGTTTGTGCAGCAAAGTATGAAGCAAGTGGAATAGCATAAATGAAAACTGAAATCTATAAATTGTTTGTGCACAGAATTTTATTACACACAGAATGATTCAGCAATACCTGGCAAAAGCGCACAAGAGCGAGATAAGCAAATTTTATAATGGGATATGGGTGCGGAAATAGCATTCCAGGTGCAATCTCTGTGCAAATTTCGATCAATTTACATCGATACATGAACATTAAGATCGCTGAAATGCGTTTCATCTTTTCGGCTGCAGATGGAAACAGCGCAGCTGCTCAAATGAGGCATTCAGGAGTCGTACTTTACACCTTTTTTCGGTAGCTACTTATTTCTACCCGCAGCACTATAGATAAAATACATGTCAACGAATTTCCCGTTTGCTTAACAGGGCAAAGCGCTCAAATCCGCATGGGAAATGATGATTTACGCCAGCAGAGCGCTTTTACCTGCCGCTCAATAGTGCCCTGTAATTTCTCAGCGCGACATTTCTGCGTATAGATTCCTTTACAAAATCTGCTTATTTTGGAATTTTTATCTATTTTTGCTGGATAGTTTTTACACACTCTTCATATTTAACAATTTGCAGACAACATTTGCATGTGTTGCAGGCAACTCAGGTGAAACTTACAATTAGTGTGTTTACCGGCCCAAATGTAAAACGTTCACAGTTCTTGTTTAAAAATATAGTGTATGTTACATTTAGTATAAATTAACTGCTTCATATATGTTTAAATATTTCTTCCCGGTATAAGTAAATATACGACCATTGAAATTATGCTTCATATTTCATAACACGATTTCCTTATTCTGCGCTTGCTTTATTAAGGTTAAATTTTGCAATCTTAGGATAGCTTACTATGAATATGTTTACGTAGCCTGATTAAAATGCTTTTCGAAATGAAAATAACGAATCCTTTGTTGTGAAATTTGTGTGCGAACAAGCAGAGATAATGACAAGAAAATTGCGAAGATTTCATATTTTAACGAGCTTCCACTTTACTAGAGTAGAGGCTTTTGTTTATTTTCCAAAAATTGAAATAACTCTATTAGCATAAATGTATGATTGAAGTAGTTAGAAGTGAAAGCTGCAAGAAAAAGAGGCAAAGCTCTTATGAATTATTGAAAAAGACATAATTTCGTGTTTTTATATCAGCGTCGACATTGTTTCATTGTTAAAAAAATCTCTTTCGCTAACAGCCTTTCAGAAAGAATAAATTATAATTTAATTTCAATACGACTTTCCATGCATGTAATTTCCCACAAGTAAACAGAACCTTACAGGAAGTTCTCTTGAAAAAAAATTCTCTGAAGTCTTTAAATGATAGTCAAGAAAAAAGCAGTTATTTTGTTACTGAGGAATTTATACTAAAACACGATTTTTAACAAATAAAAAATAAAATCAGTCTTAAAAATAATTGTCTGCCTTTATCACAATATTTAATGTCTTAAGTGTTAGCTACAATGAAAGTCAAGATTCAACCATTTATTCGTACTTTAACCATTTGAATATTGTAAAGGCACCAATTATTAATTAAGTCCAAGATTTATTCTTTACATCGCACTTTCTATTAACTAGTTAGTTAGTTAAAATTCATAATGGTTCCTCGCTAATGATGGATGTCTAGCAGAACATTCATTGCGACTGTTGCCGCACAAGCCCTGTTGAGAAAAAAATCTTAGGTAGAATAGTGGAGAAAGCGTAGATAATTACAGTCAAATACCAATCAGTCGAATTACAGAAACATATAAAAATTATCTGGTTAAATGCATTGTAGAGATCAATGAATAAGAGTTGCTCTTCGTCAAGGTAAGACCCTGGTTCTGAATCCCATCAAGGAAATGAATATCCCATTTAAGTCCCTTGTTTGCAATATCGTCTTATACTAACCTCGGACATTTTGAACTAAGGAATGCTTCTTTTGTATGCTAAACGTCCAGGCATTAGCTGGTGGAAGAGTTTCCATCAAACGTTATGCATATTCATTATGTCGCCTGAGGATATACGTGTACCGCGAATACCTAGCAGTAAAGATTGTTTCGGTAATAGAGCTTTTGGCAGAAAGCTAATTAATCCCCAGTGGATGGCTGCCCTGTTATAAGTGAAAATGTAAACAAAAGAAGTTGTGAATGGATGACGAGGAAATTTTGTATTTTTCAAAGTACCATTCAGTTAGGTGTTTAATAAGCTGATACACAAAAGTAAAATTTTATGCTTTTGTTCTCCTTATCACTTTGATCACTTGGTCGAATCGAGATTTGTATTCGCTTCATGCAAAACGGTTAAATTTGAATACTTGAGACATCTTAGTTTCTATAATTTTTCTTACAGTTAATTTATATGTCCCATTTCAGATACATTTACGCAGAGCAAAATTGTAAAGTCTTTTATATCTTTCTTAGCTCGATTAAACTGATCTCCATTTAAAGCTGAAATTCTTGTAGAGAAGAATTCACTCCTTCAAAGATAACAAAGATCGATTTGACTGACGTTAAAAATATCTTTCTTGTGATATCCATCCATTTCTTATGAAAATTCATAAACTAGTGTTGAATTGATTCATGTTTGACATTTTTCGAGTTATCGTCTTTCGAATAGGACTTGGCATGAGGTTTAGTGTCGCAATTTAAATTTATGTAGCCATGCTGTAGAGAAACAAGTATTCTCCACATTCAGGCACAATGGCATTTGTTTTTCCTTCTCAGTACCATTCAGTGGAATATCTGATCCACTGTTTTGGAGTAAAATCTTCAATAAACATTCCCAGCCTCATGAAATTTCACCTTGGAGAAGCAAGCCCTTTCATGTGTAATTTTTAGGATTTTTTTGTTAGTCTTTCTTCTGTCAGAAACATTTATTTTCACTACTGAGATTAGGATACTCAGTAGTTTCGGCCATAACACTTTCCAAATCCTACATTCCTGTTTTTTTAAGTTAATTTTTGTTAATTTTTAATGAGATTAAATTTCATTTTTTATATATATTAGCAGCAAGATAAGTTACTACAGGAATTCAAAGGATAAAGTGAGTATTCTCATGAAATGAAATAAGAATAGCCCACGGAAGTGAATGTGCTTACGAAATGAAATAACACTAATTGATTCAGGAATATGCTCACGAAAAGAAAGAACGAAGCGTCTTTCGTTAGCAAATCTTACCGATCCTCAAAACTTGTTCTCAAAACTTCCCTTTTTTCTACCTGATTTCAACCCTTGTACCAGTGAGGTACCCTAAGGCTTTGTTAACCCTGTATAAACATATGCAACTTTCAAATGATGTCGAAAGGAAACAACTTCCGGAGAAGGTATTATTTTACATGAAGAAGAGAATGTCAGTTAATAACTCAGGAGGAAACGACATATGACTAACCTATACATCATATAAATATGAAATGCTTTACTCTTAAATATATATAAAATATATATATATATACACAGTCCAGTCACATTAATGTGACCACCACGTACTTTCCATGTCAGAGTTAAATAACCAATCACAGAAGGCATGTGGCAGCACAGTGCAGTTGAGCGTATATAAAGGGTGTGGGAGGGCTTCGGAAAACATTTCAATCGTTGGCGTAATGCAGAAACGAAGCGATTTATCCGACTTCCAAAAGGGCATGATCATTGGCTTTCGGGCCAAGGGTGGAAGCATTTCCGAAACGGCTGAGTTTGTGAACTGTTCGCGTGCCGCCGTGGTAAAAGTGTACCGTGCATGGCAAAATGGGACTGTCCAAAATCAGCGACGTGGCAAATGTGGTGCACCACGGGCCATAGATGACAGAGGCGAACGACGGTTGCGGAGATGCGTTCGGGCAGATAGACGGGCTACCGTTGAGCAACTGACCACCAAAATGAACCAAGGGGCTACCAAAAGTGTCTCCCAAAGTACTATTCAGCGAACATTGCTGCGTCTGGGCCTCCGAAGCAGACGCCTGGTTCGTGCACCTATGCTGACTGCTGTTCATCGACGGCGAAGGCTAGAATTTGCACGCCAGTACAGCAGCTGGACGTCCACTGAGTGGCGACAGGTTGCGTTTTCGGATGAATCGCGTTTTATGCTCCATCGGACAGATGGACGTTGGCGTATAAGGCGTGAAACCTCTGAAAGGAACCACCCTGCAACCATTGCCGGAACGGTCCAAGCTGGAGGCGGGAGCATTATGGTCTGGGGAATGTTTTCCTGGCATTCTCTAGGTTCACTGATCATTGTGGAAGGCACAATGGATCAATACAAGTACGCATCTGTCCTTGCGGACCATGTTCACCCCTACATGCGCATTGTTTTTCCTCAGGATGATGGCATCTTCCAGCAGGACAATGCGAGGTGCCATACAGCTGCCAGTGTACGTGCGTGGTTCGAAGAGCACCAGGATGAGTTTACCGTCCTCCCCTGGCCAGCAAACTCACCTGACTTAAACCCAATCGAGCATCTGTGGGACCATCTCGATCGAGTTGTTCGCGCCATGGATCCTCAACCGCGTAATCTAGCGCAGCTGGCCACGGCATTAGAGTCGGCATGGCTCAACATCCCAGAGAACACCTTCAGGGACCTATGTGACTCTCTTCCTGCACGTCTCGCAGCAGTCCGCTCTGCGAAAGGTGGTTATTCTGGCTTTTGACAGATGGTCACATTAATGTGACTGGACTGTGTATATATATATATTGTTTCAAAAGAATATAGTAAAGCTAAATTTAATTTAAATAATTCTCTTGCGCCATTGCTGCAAGGAATGAAATTTAAATTTAACAAAATTTCTATTCGTAAAAAGCAATTTAATATAAAAAATTAATTATAGAAATAAGTTTAAAAGAAATTATAAATAATTTATATTGCTGAGAACTAATCTACAATATCATTTAAATTCTGAGAATATAAGTAAATCAAATGCAACTATCAAATATAAAATTCTAATTAATTTTTTTTTAAATCCTAAAAATAAAAAATATGCATAAGTGAATAATTGTTCAGCTTGGCAGAAGACAGACTTATCAAGGGGAAGTTGCCCTCAAACCTAACTCTTCAATTATTCAATTCGTGTTTCGTCATTTAGGTAGGCAAGTGTAAAATTCAAAACCAAAAGTAAAACCTAAAGACTTGACTTACCAAAAGCAATTCAAACTAGTGGAACTTTTAGAAAAGTACAAATCAAAGCCAATAAAAAACAATACCCTTTATAATACCAATTTTTTAGAAAACCAATTTAATTTAGAAACTCTTGCCCACAAACTTGTCTTTTTTACTTGTCTTTATTATATTATTTTAGTGTTATTTAATTTAGTTTCTAGTTTATTTTTAGTATGTTAATAGTTTCTGTATCTTTTTTGTTTATATGCATATTCGTGTCGGGGAAGTTTTTTGTGAGCAAGAGTTTCTAAATTAAATTGGTTTTCTAAAAAATTGGTATTATAAAGGCTATTGTTTTTTATTGGCTTTGATTTGTACTTTTCTAAAAGTTCCACTTGTTTGAATTGCTTTTGGTAGGTCAAGTCCTTTGGTTTTACTTTTGGTTTTGAATTTTACACTTGCCTACATAAATGACGAAACACGAATGGAATAATTGAAGAGTTAGGTTTGAGGACAACTTTCCCTTGATAAGTCTGTCTTTTGCTAGCTCAACAATTATTCACTTATGCATATTTTTTATTTTTAGAATTTAAAATATATTACAATTTCATATTTGATACTTGCACTTGATTTACTTATGTTCTCAGAATTTAAATGATATTGTAGATTAGTTCGCAACAATATAAATTATTTATAATTTCTTTTAAACTTATTTCTATAATTATTTTTTTACTTTTGTTTACATGCTCATTTATTCTGATAATTTTGTTAAATATATATATATATACACACACACTCTAAAACAAAAACATCGACGCACCAAGAAACAAAAATTGGTGGATAAGAAGATCATATACAGAAAAGACAATGATTAAAATTGCGCTGGAGATTGCACTAATCATTCATAGGACACCAAATTTTAATAATTTGCATATTTGGTCAAAGCATTTATGCACACAAAGTTTGAAAGCAATCGGATGATTCCTTCTTGGTGCGTCGACTCTTTTTGTTATAGTGTCTATCATCAAGTACGTGCAGAATTATCATATATATATATATATATATATATACAGATTTATTACATACAGGTATATGTGTATATATAAATGTGTGTGTGTGTAACAGTTCTGCCGGTACTAGATTATTCTTAACTACGCATACAGAATTATAGAGGTCCGTAGATTCATAAGGTGTATGACAGAGAAGATGCTTCCAGGCAGATAACAAAACACAATGTATTTTTGGCCGCTTAATTCTTGCGGCACCTATTCTTAGTCTCACATCATTTTGGGTGCGGAAAGCAACCCCACAATTTTATACAACTTTTCAGAATTTTACACAATGGATGAAGCATAGAAATGAGTAGCACACTTGACGGCGATAGGAAGGCACTAAAGTTATTGCGCATTTCAGCAATGGGACAGTTATAGATTTCTTTGTTAAAATTTTGAACGGTGATTGGACAACAGCTGACCGCATTGCAGAATTAATAAGATGACATCATGTAGATTAGTTTTCAGATGATGCACTTTAGATTCATATGTTAGTAGTTTTTAAGACTGGAAGGGTACATTGCCAAAATTAAATGAGGAATATATGTAAGATAAAAAATAGGTGAAACAAAATTATAGCTTAAATTTGCAATATCTTCTTAATGCTTAAAATATACGTAAATCAAAGTTATAACTTAAATTAGCAATAGTCCTTTAATTCTTCTTTTTATTTGGGTATTTCACCTCTCTACTATGAAAAATATTAATAATTTTTTTGGACCGCATCATTACTTGATTAATGCAAATCATCTGACTTTTGCATAACGATGCTGATGTAGCTAATTCGGAACTTAAAATGTCCTGAACCGAAACCTTTCCCTTCATAAGTTGCCTTTTTGGATAACTATTCACTTTTCTTCTTCCTCTGTTGCAGCTAAGATGCCACCGCCTTCCTTTTTCTTATCGCAACAATATTAAAAATGTATATATGCTGTGAATTGTCATCATCAGAGTGTTAAGTTAATTGTGGCCGCAAATATCAATTTAAATAAGAATGAATATTCAATCTGCCTGGGCTGCCAAGTTTGTTTCTGATGTTTATGGCACACATTTACCGAATCAGTGTTTCTACACTGTTGTATCAGGTTTCAGCATCAGCTCCTTATAATGAGGAAGTCCTACAATCTGCTATCATTTCTTGTTTTTCTTTCGAGGTTAACAGTTATTAACTTGTTTTTCTTTCGAGGAATCGTATTTGCAAATAGTAGTAGTGTAAGAAAATTCTATATATATTATGGATATTTCACATATATGAAATATTGTATATAAAATACACACACTGGCCAATAATTTAGAAATCTTTGAGATTTTCATTTGAATGTGTGCTAGGGATGATGTATGCAAATTGTTTTTATGATGTGGGTTACACGTGGTTAGAAATACTTCATACAAGTAAGGTGTAAGAGTGCATTTTAAGATGAATGAAATAAAATGGGAAAAACGACAGATCTTTCATCATCTGGAAAAAAACCTTATTGTTAGTGCCCCTTTACCTCGATTTCGAAGACAGCAAATCTCACTGGGTTTTCAAAAGCAGCCGTATCAAAAGTTTTCAAAAGTCGGAATCGGAACTTGCAGTCCTTCTTTAGAAAACGTAACTGCGATTCGAGCACAGTTTTCCAAGCGAGTGATCGGCGTCCTCTCCGACGAATTATACGGCAGAACAGGAACTAAATATTTTTACTACATATGCTCCAACTGACAGATCGTTAACCAAGATTCTTACTCAAAGATTTCAGTTCGAACTATGCCCACAGAATTGCAGAGAATAGGAATGCATAGTCCGGTGCCTGTGAGAAAACCACTCATTTCTGCTCTACATGCAAGAATTCGTTTGCAATGATGTCAGAAGCCATGAATCCATCTTGCCTTACTTGCACTGTGCAAGGGTCTGTAAGGAGTATCATGATATGGGACATGGAAGTTGTGCCCCGGTGTTCCTCGAGGATAAACAAACAGTCATGAGATACCTAGATATACTGGCACATCAAGTGCATCCAAAAATGCTGCATTCTTACCTTGATATCAACTGACACATCATGGAAGATAATGCAAATATACATCGTACAGAAATGTTCAAAATTGGTTCGCTGAGCATCAATCTGACTTCCAACACCTTCCCTGGCCACCGCATAGCACGGATCCTAATTCCATAGAAAATGTATAGGATATGGTTAAAAGACACATCAGACAGCACTCTCCTCTTCCATCTAATTTACAAGATCTAAAATACTTCATAGCCAATGCGTGGTATTCTTTGGGCGTAAATGTACTCCAAAAGCATGCAGCTTTGATGCCCAAACGAATCAGAGTAGTTATTTGTGCAAAAGGTGGTTTAATAAAATATTGATCTTGCTTTTTTTAATTCATTGACCACTGTGTGTAGTACAGATATGTTGATTATCTTAAAATAAAAAATTCTTATTTTGAAACCAACAAGTTCGCTTGATAAATTCAAAAGCATGCCAACTTATGTCATATTGGAAAAGAACGTAGTTTACAAATATTTTTAAAAAAACTGTACGTGTGTTAGTCCTCTGTTTATTCTGCAAACCCAGTAATTAGCCATAATAAATAACCTTTCTTCAAGGAAGATAAACAACATGAAACATGGTGACGCTGGCTATAAAAATAATAAAGAGCTGTGCGCTTAAGCGAACAAAAAAAGATATTCAGAGAAATTTGCTATAGAAAGGTATTTTGTATAAAAAAATAATTCAGTTTTGCTGTATTTATCTTCGCTGAAATAATTTAAGAGAAAAAGATATAAAATTACTTATCTTGTTAAGCAAGTAGAATAGTAATTTTATTGAGATATAATTTCAAAGGTTATCAGTACCTTCTTTTCAGCTGTGAGAATGAAATCACAGAAAAGAAATATCTGTGTACGGTAGAAGACTAAAGACAATTTCAAGAAGATTCGACCTACATAATAGAAAACAGGGACGTTCTTTCTGTTGATAGGAGAATAAACGTAAAGCAGCTGAGAAATAAATTCTTTTAAAGTTGACTGGTGTCATCCTAATTAATCAGAAAGGAAGGATTCTTATGATTCATTTGAAGGTACATTTTTATAATAAATTCTGAATAATTTGTATTTGAAGACGCTTAAAATTTATTCGAAGCAGACGAAATAAAAGTATTACTTATATTTGTTGCAACAAATTAAGGGAAACTATACCACAAATTATCACATTCCAACTAGTGTTCTTTATGTTCTCCAATTTTGCTTTCTTTTATGGTCAAGTATTATACATTTTTCATAAACTGCTTTGTTTTATTACTAGTTATCGGTTCCTACTGATCTTTCCAATAATTATTACAGACAAATAGGTAGATACGGGCAATTTACTGAAATAAATAACCAGCTCACATTAATGTAAACAGTTATAAATAGCTCAAGTATATCAAAAATCAAAATAAATACTCATAAATAGCTCAAGCAGATCAAAAAGCAAAATGAACCTATAACTAATTCAAGGAGATCAAAAAGCAAAATAAAAAGTATAAATAGCTCAAGCAGCCCATAAAGCAAAACAAATTATTATAAATAACTCAAGGAGATCAAAAAAGAGAAATAAACGGTAATAATAGCTCAAGGAGTCCAAAAAGCAAAACAAATATTTATAAATAGCTGAGAGAGATCAAAGATCAAAACAAAAAGTATGAATAGCTCAAGGAGTCCAAAAAGCAAAACAAATTATTATATATATTACAAGGAAATGAAAAAAGAGAAATAAATAGTATTAATAGCTGAAGTCTGAAAATGCGAGCTCAAAAAGCACAACACATATTTATAAATAGCTCGGAGAGATCAAAAAGCAAAATAAACGGTAATAAATAATTTAAGGATCGACAGAGGTAAAGCAAATTCGGAATATTGCAGATCAGATGCATCACTCACAGAATAATCTAAGAAACAGGAATCACTGAATAACAGTTTCAAATCGCACAATTCTGAACTGACTGTCATGAGTCAAATGCACCATATATAGAGAGTTGCTCAGTAGTTCTGCGTGGTCGCAAAGTTTTTAAGCTTTTAAAAACTTTGAGATTAGAGGGTCCTGAAAAAGCGTTTTCCAAAAACTTCCTAAATGTCGCCAAATTAGCCAGAACTCGCATAAAGACGCCAGTTTATCGACAAACGTTGTCGCCAAGATCTGTCGGAGGAGTTTCTGTCTGTACTCTAGCTTCTGATTAAGCTATTTGTACAAAATACAAAATGTAGCACTGAAAATGAACAATTAAAAACAAATAAAAAAGGGCGAAAAGATCGATTAATTACAAAATGCATTAATAATTATTGAAGAAAATGCACTAAATAGATCAATTAATAAAGCAATGCATAGCATTTCAAAACTCACGAAAACCAAAACATATTCAAATAAACAGAAATATTTGTATATGTTTACAACAATTTAACGACATCAACGTTATGGTTAGTTTAATTCGTTCTTTAGTGTTTCCTATCAATTTTAATAAGTGTGAAATTATATGTTGTTAAACCCTGTACCTTTAGCCGTCCTGAATCCATTTTTCTAACTAGTTGAAAGGATGGAAGCTCTTCCCATCCTTTGATCTTCTCTCCTTACTAAATGATTTATCTTCGCCGCATTCAATAACGTGATGAACAGACAACCACATCTAGAAGTTTACTCAATTCCTTGAACAAAGCTAACACCTCAACTCAGCTTCTTGGTAACTAATAACATGACACGTTCTTCTTCCATAGCTTAATTTTCTTTTCCTTGGTCATTAAGGTTATTTTACAGGTGAGAGTATATATATTTTTAAGCTCAATGAATGTCCGTATGTATGTGCTTTAAAATGCCTGAATATTTTGAAGTATTGCTATTTATTTCTTTTTCAGTTGCTTAAACTGTAGAACAGGCAATCAGTATTTTCCTTTAACCTAACGTTACTTGCAAATTAATTAAAACAGCTTTGATTTTTCATTTCAAATTTCAAAAAACACTTTGAAAAATACAAAATAATTTGCGTACTTTCCCCCCCCCCAAGTTTTTATTTAGCTAATTCTTGTTGTTCGTCATTGTGGTAAAAAATTTGTCATTGATTTTTAAACAACTTCCTAAAAAGCTATCGAGTTTACATTGTGCACACACTGCGTTTAATAATGGAAAGCGATTTGGATTTTTTTTTAAATTTTGATATTGAAACGATATTTTGTACACATCCTCATTTAACAAACAAACTAAAACTAAAAGAAAAATCTCTTAAATTAAACTTGTATGAAATTTTTACAGCAAGTCCCATTTTTTGCGAATTTCCGAAATTCTTTCGATTTTTTTTATCTTGGAAGTCCATGATTTCAAAATCTTGGTTGTCCATGATTTCTTTTGTAAAATGTATCGGTCACAAAATTTTGAAGTTTTTACAGAATAAAAAATGCAACTATTGGCTTATTTACACATTTTTAGAAATACTTCGAGCAATTTAATTAACGTAATAATAATTAACGTAATTAACGTAATGTAATAATAATAGTAATTAACGTAACGTAATAATTTTAATGTAATATTGTAACGTCAAATGTCAGGATATGATCTGAGACCCATACTTGATTAAAGGCATTCAATACTGTTTTTCTTGCGTCTTTGCCCAAATTGATAAGAAACTCTGTATGGATATAATCCACACCAGGAGATTTCTTCATTTTAAGACGCCGAAGTTCGAGTTCCAGTCCTTCTGCACTAAGGGAGCTTCAGAAATAGCCTCCCACTTAAGTTCTTCCGTAGCATTCTGCATTTTGATTAACCTTTTCCATTCAACTTTAATCTTCCTTGACATTTCTCTTGCATATTTTCCCTTTCGCTGTAACTGGGAATAGGACTGTCCAAAGGCGTTTGTATTGGCTTTATTCGAAGACAGCAATTTATTTCCGACGGAAATTGGATTCTTCCTACACGAGGGTTTACGATTTTGGATGTTAGAAATAAACTTAAAAATTTTTAAGCTATCCTTTTTATAATCAATGTGTGAAATAAAATCGTCAAAGGATTGACGTTTGGTTTCTAATATGACTTTTTTTACTAAGGAACTCTATTTTCGCCATGCAACGACATCAGACTGCCTTTTAGTGAGCTCAGCTTTGCTTCTGAAGTGGTCCCGTTTCTCTTCATGTCCCTCCAATTTAGAAGACCAGAAACACTTATAGCCTCTGACTCTGAAGAGTGGTATGCATGCCTTGGCACAAAACAAGACTGCCCCTGTTAAGTTGTTAACAAGTTTTTCAGGAGGAAACGAGTGACCAAATTCGTTTCCCCGAGTTCTGTATCAGTCATTCCTTGAAACTGGACCCAATTCGCTTTTTTAAAGTTCCAGGATTTCTTTAAACTTGACTTAAAGCAGCTTGCCGGGTGGCGAAGATTAAACGAGGCCATGACCTGCCTGTGTCCTTAACCTGGATCACTCAGAATCCTCCGTTCAGTAGAAGCACAAATGTCAGCTGATACACATAATAAGTGTGGTGAACTACCCGAGCCGTTATAATGGATGTAAGTCGGTGGGACAAAAATAAGGTCAAAAGAATTGGAATTAAGGAGATCTTCAAATTCTAATTCAGCACCATTTGGTTGCTTATAACCCCACCTTCTTGAGTGAACGTTCATGTCACCAATAATAACTGTCTTTGAAGAAACCTCAATACTGGACAAATCTGGCTTAGGAGGGATATTGAGGGCAAAGATCTTGAAAAGGGTCTCATACTTCCATAGTTGAGTCTTAACAATTTCAGTTCTGTCAGTACTCCCTCCCATAGATTTAATAATTTTAAAATCAGAGATATGATCTTTTCTGACACCAATCATTATAACGCCAGCAGTTGGCCTGTATTTTGGAGGTAGGTACAATGTATATCCGGGGAAAGGCTAGGACGTCATTGAGTCCTCAGTCAGGTTATCCTCCATGATTGTAAAAAGATCGGTATTATAGTTTTGTAAAGATCGCTGAATCTGGATTTTCTCGGACTGAGAAAAGCCACCCGCGTTCCACTGTTGAAGCTTAATTTTCACGGACGAAGACTAGGAAGGCTGTATGCCAAAACTGTAGATCACTTAGCCGCAACACATTTCCAGGGTGCGCCACGAGGAGGTAGATCTACGTCGCACCCTACTCTGTGTAGAGGTAATGGCTGCCGTTCTTCATTTCCGTTTAATAATGTTGGTTATTTTGCATTTTGAAATGCATATGCATTTCACAACGTTTTTTAACTATGGAATAGCAATATTTCTCTTCGAAAGCTTAGAAGCACATCTTTCATTCCACAGATTGTTCACATGCAACATTTTAAACGAAGAATAAATTTAAAAGTAGTATTTTTCATTTGAAATAATACGTTATTGCCAGAAATTTTTATTCTAAATGATTTTCTTTTTAAAAATTTTTTATGAAAACCTTTTTAAAATTGTATAAAAACTCTTTGTATAATGGGCGATTTCCTGTATCTTTTTAAAAATATGTTTCTATTTGAAACGGATGGTAAAGTATCTTTCCTTCGGTTTTAAGGTCATAATACCATTAAATCGCAGCATTTTTCTTTCTCCTATATTCACCCTGTTGAAAATAATTACTTGCAAAGCGTTTACGTTTTCACTAGAAGTCATCAGTCATTTTATAAATGTTATAGCTGTACCCTGTTTCTACAGATAGATTTTGCTTCTGTAATTCATTTCATTTTGTTAATTTCTAAAATAACAGTATTGATTAGCATTTAAAATTATTTGACTAGAGCACCTATGAAATAAAATATACGGCATAACTTTTAATTTTATCCATTTCACATGGTTATGCGCGTTTTGATCAGTATTTCAGCTCAAAATTTGATTTTCTTAATTTGTGGTAGGTAACACTATATTCCTTTGTACACTTAAGAAATGTTTATCACATTTTAACGCAATATGTGACATTTTGGCGGAATGCCTAGATTTCTTTGACCATTTAAAGTAAGCCAGTGTTGGAGATATGTAAATGATTATTCACTGTAGTAAAATGAATTTTCAGTCGAATACTTTAAATGATAACGTATCGTTGAAAATAAAAATATATTAATTTTTTACAGAGAAAATAAGAGTTGTTATAGTAATTATAAATCATAGCGAGTATTATTAAGTTATTAGGATGACCGATTATTTAGTTAATTTAAAACTGATAATATATTTTTCTTTTTATTGGTAGCATTTTTCTTATCTGATATGAGAGGGAGATCCGAGACGTTAGACATTAAGAAGATTTGAGAGACTGGACACTATTTAGAGCCTTGGGTGGAGAAAATTTAGAAGTCCTTTTTCCTTCTATATTATACCGAATACTTACCTAGTACAAGGGAATACTTACTTAGTACAAGCGAAGAGAAGAATTTAATGTAATGGTTACATTAAACTTGTTTGAAACTGAGAGAAAATTTAACTAAGTAATTCAGCAGTGAATTTTAGAGATTTTCTGAGATTTATATTTGCTTATCTATAGTTTACATAATCAATGTATAAATACTTTACACAAGAGTATTAACCTAAGCGCAGTAATAACTATTTTAAGCAACTCATAATAAAACTAAATTGGTATACGTTAGAAATGTTGGGTTCTTTCGAAAGACATTTAACATAGAAGTGCCTCGTATCTAAGTGAGAGTCACAAATATGTCTTACTGTTAGCTCGTTCGATCGACATGAATCGAACTCAAGACTAGATGTCAGCTTTCAGAGAATTACAAATTTTAAATACAGTACCTGTTTAATTTTATTTGCCAAAATTTTTCAACTTCTTTGCAAATAAACATTCTAAAGCTTCGTTGCAGCACTTTTTATTCCGTTAATATATCGTCTCTTTGGATAACTGTCAGAAAATGCAGATCTCTTGAGATGCGATGGTTTATTTTTAACCTTAAGGGTGTGGTGCAAATTAAATGGCCCCGCCAGAAATGCGCATCGTAGGACAACACCCTCTTTGGCCGCTCCCCCTTCCGCGTAATCCCAACTTATTACACTCATCATTTCTTTCTTAGAGAGCTTCTTCTGCTAAACAGCATTACGCGTCCTTCGTTAAAAGGTTCTTAAGTAGCAAATGTTTTAAATTTTTGTGAATTCTGGTGTGTTGTACACATGGGAAACAAAGTTGCAACGTTTACGGAAGAACAACTGGAAGATTACCAAGTTAGTTTCTAAACAGTTTTCTTTAATCCAGTTTTATATTTATGTTTTTAGCACAGAATTTTACAGTAGGAATTCACGTAACAACTAGATCTTAAGTATGTCTAGTGGATTTATTGATATTTTAACGAATTTTCAACTAACGTAACTTTGTTAAAATCACTGCATTTTCGTTTCCGGGATTAGAATAAACATGAAAATTCTCTTCGATATTCTTACAGCTCCAAAAAAAAGAGGAGTGAATAAATTTAAAAGTGCAGCAATATATTTTTAAAACGTCTTAAAACTTTACATTTAAAATTATTACAATATAAGCATTTATACGTAGAGCCCTGTGAATTTATAT
>KK116018.1:741691-762566 GCA_000611955.2 Stegodyphus mimosarum
ATATATACATGTATGTGTATTCTTATTAAGCATTTTTATTAATAGCTCAAGCTAAGGTTTTATTACGTTCATTAGCGGCAGTTAACATTAATGTTTTTTCTCAAAAACATTATTTTAGATTTATGGGGAAAATTTCAAAAATCTGCTTTGAACAAAATAATTAAAATGCACAGATTTTTTACAACACTAGGGGTGACATTATTTATCTTCTAATTTTTAACACTTAACCTACAGACATGATTATAGATTATTTTTCTATTTATGATTATTTTCCATTTATATTTATGATTTCACTATTCTATTTATGTTTATGATTTCACTTAAAAATACCAACCCTACTAATTAAAACATTTTAGCTAAGCAGAAATTATTTATCCAGGAGTTGTCGATTAGATTACTTATTAGGCATGAAATCTTTATATTCAACAATAAAAATAACTGATTAAATTTAAATGTGATATGCATTATAGTATTTGTGAATTTAATTTATTTTTTCTATTATAAAATGTAGCGTGCATTTCAAACAAAAGAGCTCAGATAAATTATTTTACTTTTCTTTATTATTTAAATTCAGTATGTTCATTTTTTAAATTTTCAGGATTACAAGTAAATTTTTAGATCATAAATAAATTTTTATTAGCAATTAGTTCTGAAATTTATTAAACTATTAAAATAATAGTATTTTAATTTGAAATGTAATTGCGAAAATTTTAAACCCCCAGAAGATGAATTTTCCATTACTAATATTCTTATACACCAAATTATAACTTTTATTTTTACATGGTAAAAAGGCTTTCATTTTTAACATGGCGTAATAAAATACGAAAAGAAGTGAAATCATCGCTGCTACAGAGATTATTATAAAAAATAAAGAATATTTTGAATTTTTAGCAGTAACTGCAACTGAACTTTGACATTAATTCCAAAATATTGGAGACATTGTCTGCAATATTCTGAAATTCCTCAATAGTTTTTAATGTTCTGAATGTCAGTAAACAATTTTTTCATGCATTATATATAAATATAAAAATCTTTCAAAAAATAATATTTGAATATAAAAATAAATATCATCGTATAAATGTAACAAATCATTAAAATAACTTGTTTATCTCATATTAATGATAACTTGTTTATCTGATATTAATCTTTCGATTTAATGTGTAAAATATTAGAGCTTGCTAATAACATTGTTCTCAATTTCATAGGACTGTACGTTCTTTACTCGGAAGGAAATACTAACGTGAGTATATTATCTTTAAATTTATATTCTTTATTTACCCAAAGGTAAATAAATAATTTGATGAATGCTGTAGGCTTATATTTTATAAAAAATACAATCAAAAGTGTAATCTTTATTATGGAAATATTAAGAATTTTAAGTTACTTAAATTGTTGTACACGACATAGTAATAAATCTCTATCTTCTCAAGTGCAAATTTCAAATATTTTCTGCATTATGTATTCAAGAGAGTATTTGTTTGTCTTTCCTAGCACTGCTAAATTCGGAAAACTCTATTTGTATGTTTAAACGCAGATCTAGATATTATCTGCTATTTAAACGATGCATATTAGTATAAATAGTGATTCTTTGTTACAAAAGAGAACTTTGAATTGTAAAACTAGTGCGTTTAATTTAGTAAAATTACAAAATGCAGAATAATAAACTTTTTTCCGCTGAGAGTGGCTGCATACGCAAACAACTGATAATAGGAGCTGATTACACTTAATGGCCTGAATGTATTTCGAATTCAGCTTTAAAATGGTTACATTATGACGATATATTTGCCTTGCAAATAATTTGAACAAAAGCTTTAATATATTTTAAAACTTTAGAATGTTTTCAACCTTTCATCATTTTTGAAGTAATTGTTTTTTTTTTATTTTTCAATTATATTTTGCCTTTATGAAATGAATGTTTCAATATGTGGGTACTGCTATAGATAAAAACACAAATGTGGTAGAATATCATAAATACGCAATACATAACACCTGATGAATGTTCTAATTTGTAAGCAGTAAGTAAATGTAATATGTGAAGATAAAAAAAATCTGAAAGATTTCAGATTTTAAATTACGTCCAAAGGCGCGTTTTTTTAACGTTTCGTGTGCTACCTTTTTTTTATTAAATATCATGTACTACGTACTCAAACCATAAAATTCAGTTCAAAATCAATATCGCAAAATCATTTTAAAATGAGTATATCTTTAGAATTTCCGTAAGTCTCGTGCGCTGGAGATAAAAATGTTTTTCTTTTTCCGTACAGTGTTGCCATTGCTCGCTTTGAAATCATTTAGTTTGTTAATCAGAAATTCGTTGAAATGTTACAAAACATAAAATCGATAATAAAGCAAATTTCAAATTCAAAATTAGGGCTTCCAGATGCCCATATTCGCAGTAGGATTACGTCATTAAAAATTCGATGGCTCTAGGTTTTATCACAATGCGAGAAACATGCATACATTTATGCAGATTTTTCATTTTTTAAAATTTAATGCAGAGCGATAACATTTAGTGGCAACAATTTGAAAAGTGAAACGGGCATTCAGAGTGATTCAACGCAAAATCGCAAAACGAAAGTAATAGTCCTTCGGGACTAAATCCCTTTGAACTAAAAATGTCTCCGCACTTTAAAAAGAGAAGTAAATCGTGTAATTTTCCTAGATTTAAAGTATAACATATGTTTGCAATGCAAATAAAATTAATTCGATTTAGTTTAGGTATTTAATGTTATTATTTAAATATTTCAACCAATGCGACGCATTTGCTGTTGTCTAGTTCGACATCAAAAGGAAGGCTTTCAGTGTATTGACTACATGTGAATATTTTTAATAAATTACACAACTGGAAATCAATAAGCAAACCATAATTAAGCCTGCGATATGTTTTCATTATCTTTGTAGATTATTGTAACAACGAATGGCTTTCTCACGTATATATTTTAAGATCATACACGTTTTCAAATGTAAGTCTGTCTGATTTACAAATTCATTTACTCAACCAAATATTAATTTCGAGTTTTTAAGAAAAATGAAAAATGGAAATAAGGCATTATTTCAGGCCTCTAAAATGATATTGAGTTATTCGTAACAAAATATTAAATAAGTTATCACGTTTAAGCTGAGAGACATACCCAACTAATACAAAACAAATTGCATTGTTCGATAGTAAGAATCCCCTTTCCCTTGTGGGAGATCATAACCTTTACTTTATGAAAAATATTAGTTTCGTTCCCAGCTAATATCGAAATGCGTCTTCCATATTGTCTAAGATAGTGGAAGAGGAATTGAACGCCTCGAGGAGTACCAAAACGTTATTGAAATTGCGAGAGCACCTGAAACTAGAAAAAATAGCATCAGGCGATTGACTGTTTTGCTGAAGATCAATAATTATTACAGACATCAATGGCCGAATAATTATATTGAATCTCAAATGTATGGGTTAGGAAGTTTGTCCATTCTGTACTGTTACTTCAAATTTAACTCTCCGCGAGTTTCAAAATATCTCATTTTACTTATAAGTACAGCAGAAGTTCTATACTATATCATTATAGAGCTACCAGAATATATTTAATGAGTATAATGTATTTGTATATAGATTTATTCGCAGTTTGATTATAATAAAGTAATTTTTACTTTGACGGGAACAATATTATCAGTGACATTTGAATATGTAAAGCCTGAAGAAACAATAACTTCATAAACTTTTCTCATTAAGAATATACATAGAATGTGATTATTTGTTATTTCTTCGGATGGATTTCTTCGTATTTCACAAATTTCACAAGTGTATTTAACACTTCACTAATCTTCCACCATATGATTTTCTTGCGTTTTCTTCTCCATCACTACCCTATTTTTATGCAACACGCTTCTTTTCAGATCCAAATAAAAGCATAAAAGCTAAGTACCAGGCACTTACAAACAAAACTCTCAAGTAACACAATTTATAGCTAATACCTAAGAATTCACCATTTATAAACAATACTCTTTTAGAAATGGTATGTTTTTGTTCATTGTCAAGCTGTTTAATTTCGTTTTCCTCGTACCTCATTGGCATTATGGTGCAGGCTCAGGTCTAGTGGCCTTAGGCCCGAATTTAAATTCCGGAGAAAGCATGGATGTTTGTAGGCATATAATGCGTTTGTTGTATGGGTATGAACACACACGTCACTGTTAATATCGTAGCCTCACTGTCTTTACACGTCACTGTTAATAGTGTAGCGATAATTACCTGTATGTCTGACTCCAAATAAGGACACTTGGGTGGTAAGCAATCAAATTCCATTATTCAGGATGAGCAGCTCTTTTTATGAATAAGCATCGCCCACTTGGCGATGGAGAATAAATGCAACCGGATGAAACTATAGTCACTTAGACATCACGGAGGTTCTTCTCAGAAGCAAACACAGAGGAAGAAGAAGCACTTGGTGCAAAATAATGACCTGTTTTAAAGTCTATGTGATGCGCATCAAGACGGCATTCTATTAGAATAATTTCCGCGACAGGTTTAAAATATTGTAGAGATGTGAATGATATCAGGAAGCAGGACAAAATGGGCAGTAAATCCTCTTGTCCGTTCTTCTAGAATTGTTCTCAAATAAAATTGTGACTTAGTTGCCGTATTTTAGTGGGTATAATACTGTTGTCCCTTGAGGTGCACCTGGTAACGTTCTCAGTAATGAGATTGCTAAATAACTGATAGGATTTGTCCATTCTTGACGAATCTATTAATTCACACGTGTTAATTCCACTTAAAATAAAAACAACTGCTTTATTTTCGTAATTTTAAATGAATTTCCATTTGAAGGTGTTGTCTGCAATACAAATATGCATGGGAATGTGTATTTCTGCCATCATACAAGCTGTTCTCGGCTACAGTGCTGAATTATAGTTTAATAAAAGAATGAGACTGTTTTTTGACGACTGAAAGCAATTAACGAAAATTAAGGTTCGATATTCTTTATTTTATAAAGGACTGTATATTTAATTAGGCACAAACAATGTTTACTTATTTTATTCCATTATCTAGTTAGTATTTAACTTGACAAACCGCCCTTAAATCTAAACTCCATTCGAGAGCATTTAGGGGACCACGTTACCTCCAGCCTAACTTGAACCTCAAAGGGAACAGAATCGAGAGAAGAAGAGAGCCAACGTTGTAATGTCAAATATATATCACAACAGTTAAAAACAAACACTGAAATCCTTAAGACATTTTCAAGTTAAAACAAGTTTAACAAAATCAGATGATATTACACATACAATCCCTCCATAAAATTACAATATACAATTATTTGAACAGAAAAAAAAAACATACGAATGATAAATATTTATTAAAAAATTATATTTAACTTATTTAAAAATGGTGAAACAGTAACTTTAGCTAGTGTATGTTGATATGTTCCAGCTTTATCTCAAATTATAATTACTCTGATAACATTATCCTTGCCCTGGTGCATTTTGATAATTCATGCAGGATGCCCTTTTAAATACCCTGCATCGTTAGATACTTTAACTAACACGACATCACCTTCTTTAAATCTCACTAGACCTCTCTGTCATTTCGGCCTTTGCTGAAACCTTTTTAAATATTCATTTCACCATCTTTTTTAAATTAATTGCTCACATTTTTGAACCCACTGCTAATTAACTAATCTACCAATCTTCATTGGGATTTCAAGATAGTCAGGATCGGTTAAAGCACCCAAAGATGATCTAACTAAGAAATGTGCGGGTGTGAGAACTGAAACCACCTTAGGATCGTTAGATAGAGGACTTGAGTTAAGAATTGCCTCAGTTTGATGACTGATGTCGAAATCTCATCGTCACACAAAATAGTATTTCCTATAATTCGCCTTAAATGATATTTCAGAGATTTTATTCCTACTTCCCCAAATTCTCCGAAATGAGGAGCAGAAGCTGGATTAAAATTCCACTTTATTCCCTCTCTAGCTCTCTTTATCTTTAATTTCTTCTTTATCGCTCTTGAACAAATTCCCGATGTTTTTACGTAATACATGGGGGGAGGCTCCAAGGAAATTCATTTCATTATACTAAAAATTTCAGAAGGTTTACCTCTATGTGCTACGAAACTTTAACGCACCAAGGAAGACAAACAAGACATCAATTAAAATTCTTGTTCTACTTTCTTTTTAATTGTATTAAAAAATACGTAATGGTGAAAGAGATTCGACCAGAGGGCAAGTATGCCATTCTTTGTTAGGAACGCTTTACATTTAGCTTCAGACGTGGTACACATTAATGCAATGATCTTCTTGTAACGCTTCTGGCCTTGATGACGCAGAATCATGTTCTAATGGAAGAAAGAGTTCCTTCTGCACCTGTATGTAAGCAAAACATGATAATAATTAAAGCAAGTTATTTAAAATTATGATTATTAAGTAATAATATCGAGTGTTTCTAGTTAAGTAATAACGAAGAGTTTTTAAACGTTCCCCAACTCTTAAAATTCCTTCAGAGCCCAGAAATGGGCACAGTTTACCAAGTTACTAGCATATGGCAAGAATTTTCTCATTTTAAGCACTTAATTTCTCCAGGAAAGGCTGTTGCTTGAATGTTTTACAATAGATACCAAGGCAAGAGAGCATTCATCACTTGATAAACGGCCAACTATATCACAATGTTTTGCAACTTCAGGGAACTTCAGGGAATCACTCTTGGAAGTTTGATGAATTAGGAGCAGTTATTAAAGTTATCAAGACTATCTAATCTAGGCATAAATGCATTAAATTCATTGGACACATCTTTCAGTTCTTGCAAATACAATTCCGCATTCTCTAAAAATGCTGGGTTGCAATGGTTGAAGTTTGTTTGCTTGTGCAAAAATGACGGACCAATTTATCATAAGTGACAACTTTCCATTTATTGCAAACAAACATCATGAAAGAACATCACCCGTATTATCTTTTGAACTGGCATGCCTCCAGCCTTAAACATCTGTAAGTTCCAGAATCATGCTAAGACGATTTATTACAAATGATTTCAATTGAGATAGCAGTTTCAGGATACACGCCAAAACAATCGTTGAGTTTGTGTAAAGGAACACTCAATCAATATCAAACTTTACAGCATCTTTCACACTTTTTACTAGTTTTACTAGTAGCACACCAAAGCATAACTCTAAATGTGAATGAGACATTTCCCTATGATTGGGAGAAACACGATTCAATAACTATTTTTCATATAAAGACCACTTGTGAACTGTCATACCACCACTATTTAACAACTTTATTAATTGTTACTTCAATCAAATGCTGTAGCCACAACCCTAGTGCCTGTAAACCCTTTGACAGTTTCATATTTTTCCAGAATTCGGTCAAAAAATGTCACATTTTTTATTGCATTTTTTTGTTCATTTTACATTTTAATTAAAGATATGTTATTAAAATTAACATTTCTAATATTTTTAAGCATTTATTACAACTTTTTTTCTTTTTAAAATGTTTAAATTTAGCTAGCATAGTATAATATATTTTCTGCGATTATATATAATAGGAGAATTTTCTTCTTCAGGGATACAGGAAAAAAGGAAAGTTACATTTACAGTTAAAATAGTACAATTACTTAACAGATGTTTTCGATTACAATTCAATTACATTTATTATTATGTTTTGATACAAAACATGCTTACCCTTCTTTTTTTTAAAGATGTGATTTAGTGTGATATATCTTAAAGCAAGGCGACAGACACAGTCCAACATCACAGTCTGAGCAAAAGTACCTAGTCTCTTTTCTCATTATTTTTGCCGTTCTTATTTGCTCCTGGAATGCCTACGAAGTGTACTGTTTTTATGCATTGCTCAGCATATCTATTTGTTTAAAAAACAATCAGGTCAAGCAAATAATCATCTATGAAAGCATCATAGAACTGAAGTTTACCTTTAGTCTCATCGATATCCAAGTTAATTTTTGGAATTCCAGTAAAAGCAAATCTAGAAGGCGGATCCGAAGGATTATCACAATTAATTTCAAAAAACTGTCTTGCTTGACTGATTCCATCTGTACTACTACCAGAGTCACTACTATCCAGGCCATCTAGTAAACTTTCGCTACTATCATTTACAGATAATTCAGTTTCTGATTCCGAGTGACAGTTCGAATCACAAGAAATTAGCTCCATACGCTCTGAATTATCCATTATTTAAAAGTAAAAATATATTATTCAACTCTTACATCAATACAATTATCAGGCGGTTAGTAAAATGTAACCAGAAAGCTATACACTGAAAGATAACAATTCGTCCTCTGATACAAAACATGCGAAAAAACCCGCGCTTTTGGACCAATCAGAGTAGAAAATACAATAAACTGCAAACTATCATTTACTGGACAACTATGGCCATCTATACGAATAATTTGTTACTAAAATTGGAAAAAATACTACCGAAACAGTGCAAGCGCAATAGAAATCAAATTGCCTGTACCAGTAAAGGCCCGAAAGCTGTGTCCGTACGTCGTACGGGCAAAACAGGGAAGGGGTTAATATATCGTTCACATAGAAATCAGAAAATAAGGCAGCTGTACCCAACGGATAATGCTCTTTCTCATAAAGGACTAGCCAAGAATAGGACGCATGTAGTGCCATAGATAACTGTCATGAACTGAAACAATTTACCTATTCCGTAATATGGATAAATTCAAGCCGGCAGCTGGTAGATTCAGTTAATGTTATAATAACTAGAAACATGTTGAAGAAATGCCAAGTACCTCATGCCGCTTATTAAGCTAGGAGCGTCTAACAAAAGCAGGATTACCACACAGACAAATAGGAAGAATTTAGAAATTTCAAATCAAAACGGCTCTTTTGAAAAATTTTCCTTGAAAAATTTTCCTTCTGTTCCTTGAGAAGATCAAGGCATTTTCATAACGTTTTAATATTTTATATATTTTAATTTTACAATTTTAAAAATTTTTGGGATTATTTTATATTTTGAAATATTTATATTTTTATATTTGTTTAAATCTGTGTATTTCCTTTTAGAGACGAGTTAACCTTTCATAACATAATTTTGTTTTAAGTTTTCTCTCTGCCATAATATATACGTATATAATTTTAAAATACGTTAGTAATGTGTTTTCACGTAACACCATTTTCATAATTATCAAGGAAATTTCTATCTTGACATCTAACTGCTAGTAAAGAAATTTAGCCAAAGAAATAAATGTTATTTACGCACTCATCAAATCCTACGTTGCACTTCTATGTTTCACAGGCATTACCAAGGAAACGAGTCGTTTTGTATCATTGGCTTTTTCTGTAGCAGAGTTTTTAGTTTCAAAGATTTATTAAACCCGCTCTCTGAGTTTCTCACTTTGGCCCCTGATTTTAAATTATTTCCTGAAAAGCTACGGAGTTCACATTTTGCACACACGTTCACAGCCTAACAATAGAGTTTGTGGATAACAGCACAAGCACTCCGTAAATAACAATACAATGTGAAGCATTTTTTTTCAAGCTTGCTTTTAGTGTATTTTAAACTTGATGTAGAAACGATTTTTTTGCACATATATGATTAAAAATACTAAATATCTCAGAATTTTATCATTTGAACCATCTAATACCGAAAGTTAAAAATAACAACAATAACAAACAAACAAACAAAAAATCTTTGAATAATTTTATCATTTGCACCATGAGATAAGTTTAAAAAAAATCAAACATTAGAGGTTAAAAAAAGCTTTTAGTAAAGTTTAAATGGGATTTTTAATGTGATCTCTGATTTATTTTGGCAAACTGCAAGATCACTTGCATTGATTCGATCATTTCACGTTAACCAAAAAAAGCGTGATTATTCATTGTAGAAAAACAATTTTCAAGTTGAACAATTTAATTAATTACGTGTCATCAAGTCTAAAAGGATGAAAACAAAATAATTCATTAGCTAGAAGGAGAAAATTTATCACACAATTTAATGAGAACAATATATTAATTAATTTTTTCCTCAAAATTTACTTACAATTTTATATCACAAATAATAAAAATCTGATGTATACACCACATGACATTTTTTGTCCTTGTATTAAATTATAAGCATTTTTTCCTGAATTTCATTTAAACGTACGTATTTCCTCAACTTCATTAGATATATTTTTCATTCAATTAATTCAGTTTTTCACTTCGCAGTAAAGCAAAAATACCACTCAAAATAATCAAACGTTTTTATTAAAAATTGAAATATATAGAAAACCATAAAACACCAAACACAGTAATTAGAAAGTAATTTTTACAATTAAAATTACAGTTTTCACGCAAAAACAAGGAATTCGGCCAGCAGGCCGATTTTTCGGTGCACAAAACTAAAAGTTTCCTTTTGTTCCCACTCGGCGAAAAGACACGTACAGAATTCAGGCTGAAGCATAGTTAAATTGCATTCGATAGCGCTCCAAATGGGTACTTTCTTTCAAATATGATACATGAAATATTTCCTGATTACAATACTTCCTCTACTTCGTACAAGGAAATAAAAATCTGCGAACCTAAATAACAAAATAAACAGAGTTTGTTACATTGTAAAATGTATTATCCGTTACCTTTATAAATTTATCAAGATGCCCGCCTTTTTTATTATTCGTGATATAAAATTATAGATTAATTTTGTAGTTGTTGTTGTTGTTTCTAATCCCTTTGGGGCAGGAAAGCCTACACCAAGTCCAAGAGGCCTTGCCGCAGAAGTAAATCGCTGACGTTGTCCTGCTCAGCTTCCTTGGGGAAGCCTGTAACCCTAGAGGGTGCGTCCCCAGGTGGCGGATCGGGGAATGCCTCTATTGGTTTTCCAGTAGGTGGAATAAAATACTTTCCGCGGACCAACAGGCATGAGGTCTAGTCAATCTTCAGCCCTCGTGGTACCTCGCCTCAAGTGAAGCTGCATATTACCCTTCGCCATGGACGAGCCGCAAATTGTTAATTGGAATACTGCATCGTCCGTCTCGCAGGATAATCTAGGACCCGCTCAGGATTTAGGCAGAGGGTCCTGTTCGCCAAGCAAGCTACAGTCTCCTCCTAGAAATAACTTGACCAAAAAACTTCGTATTCTACAATGCAATATCAACGGTATTAGCAGGGAAGCCACTAGGTTTAAGTTTAACCAAATCTTGGAAATGGCAGATCGATTCCAAGTGGAAATTATAGCACTACAAGAAACCAATCTTAACAAGAAGCGACTTTTGAACATTAGAGGATACAATGTAGTCCGAAAAGATAGAGTGTCAGAAAGAAGTGGACTCATGTTTCTTATTGGAGGAGTATGAATTTTGTAAAGAGGATAATTGATCCCTTATTCCTATGAAAGTAACTGGTCAATTAGGTTTCTCCTTTTAGTTCATTAATTATTTATAAGATTTAATCATATTACCTTATAAAAACACTTTTAATCCAAAAAGGGTATTAGTCTCCAAATGGGATTTTGCGTCGTTTCACTGTAAATGGCATATCATTGTTTAATTGTTGCCACCAAATATTATCACACTATATTATCTTTGTAAAAATTAAAAAATGAAGAATCTTTTCATGTATGTATGTATGTAACTTACTCGCATATTGAAGAAACGACGATACTTAAAGCCACCAAATTTTGAATAACGTAGTTTTCTATCCGGACGAAACCCTAATTTGATTTTCGAATTTTTTACCTCAAACAGGCGTTATCACAGGAGGACTATTAGTCTCGAAACAGCATTTTTCATCGAATCATTCTAAAGGTCTGTACCACTTTTCAAATTGTTACCACCAAATATTATCGCCCTGTATTACATGTTAAGAAACTCAGCGATTTCAAAGCGAGCAATGACAATACAGTAACGAACAAAAACATTTTTTTATCTCCAGCGTGTGAGACTCTCTGTCGAAAATTCTAAAGATACGCTGTTTTTAAATATGCTGTGCCCAAATGCTTGCGATACGTGTATGTTTGTGTAAATAAAAAAAGCCCATTTGGGGGTAATATAAAATCTGAAAGATTTTTCTCATAGGTAAAATATTTGATAGAATATCGATATCTGTTTGATTTTATTCTTTTCTTAAAATTCTCGATTGAAACTGTGTATTTTGCGTATAGGACTGCGATAACATGTAGATGTGCACCTCCTATTTTGGTTGCATTCAGCCGCACCAAAAATATATAAATATATGTATTTATATATCCACTCTGTTACTCAGCTTAGTGAGCTCAGTTTCTTTATTATTATATGTTTGTTAACAGTGCCTTTTTTTCTTTACAAATGACTGAATTATGTTGTTATTATCTTCCGGTTAAAAATTTTATGCCTTTAGTTAACCTGCATGTTATAGTTTTAGAATTATAAAGAATTTAAAAGTTGTTTAAGTGCGCCTAAGCGTAATTTTTGTCTACCATAGCAGCTATATTTGTTTACATTTGAAACTTAGCAGAATAGTAGATTTGTTTCCGATCTAGAGAAACTAAGCTTCGCAACAATAAAGTAATGTCTTCTTTTATTATTGAAAATTAAATTATGCTTAATCCATTCTGGAATTATCATTTAAGTTATTAAATTGTCCCATATATTTACTCAGCCTAGCATCCATAAAAATTAAATCAGTTTCTACGCCTCCAGTGTCTTTTTGCCAAGTGAGACCAAAACCGAACACTTGCACTTTTCTGTGCACCGAAAAATCTGCCTTCCTGCCCGCTGACCAAATTTCTGGTAGAAATTGATAATCGTTATTTTTTTTAATTGTTTTAACTGTATTTGGTGTTTCGTAGTTTTCTATATCTTTCATTTTCTAATATAGATATTATGTATTTTTGCCTTGTTGCGAAATTAGAACTGAATTAATTGCATGAGAAATATATGTCTAATGAAATTTGGGGATATAAGTTTAAATGAAAGGCAGGAAAAATGAGTATATTTTAATATTCCGCGCGAGGAAGTCATGTTATTTACACATCAGATTTTTTCCTTTGGGATTAAGACATTCCATAATGAAAAATGTAACCACATAATTATACCATTTAAACGTTTTAAAACAAACAAACACATTTTTTTATTCAGTGGACAGGCAAAAAAAGAATGCATTCAATTTAACTAACGAAACTTTCCAATTTATTTATTTAGTATTCCCACTACATAGCTCTAACAGGAATTATTTTTCAAACTTTTTTATACATGAGGTCGAAACACTTTTTTATCTACCTATGCATTTTCAAAGAGAAGCTTTTTTTTTTGCATTTCAGAGATAAATTCTCCTTGTTCTTCTGATTTCAGGGACGGCATAATTTTACAGCCATTTTCATTTTACTTAAATTAGACGCAACACAACAATTTCACGATGCTAAAATAAACAGATAGCATCTTCCTCTGCTGATGAGCTAATTTCATGCAACCATTTCCTGCTACCTACTGAAGGTCAGTTAAATGTTTTTGTTTCACTCCGCGCTAGAAACTACATATATGCTCCAAGTGAAAGTGTAGTATCCGAAGATTACTCAAAATTGTATACTGGCATAAATTCATACTAGGTTCCACAAGCGTTTGACCTACTAGATATGTAACAAAAAAGACAGACATAAATTTTCTGTATTCATACCCATTATGAGTAATTTAATAGGATAACGGGCCACCTCCGACCTTGGGACATTGTGTGAAGCAAATCTGTCTCTTACCCTGATTGAGTACTTACTGCAATGAATTTAAAACAACTGCTCTGAAGAAAAAATCAATGCTGTTAAAAATCGTGGAACACAATTTCTCATTAGAATATGAAGCTAAATAAATATGCAAGTTTTATTGAAATTGAAAACAAAAACTACATCGTGTTTAGTTCACATTTCTTGATATTAGGCCGTCAAGATGTAGGTATTTGAAGTTAATTTTAAGCAAACTGTTGTATATGTTTTGTTTCGTGCCATCATCGAATGTACGAGCTTAAATTTACGAGGTCGTTTCCTTAGTCTCTGATATGAAATTCCATCTTACCCGACTTTTCCGATTGAGTTTCATATCCTAGCCTCATAAAAAGGAAGAAATTTTCGTAGTTATAGTTTTTTTAACGTAATTCTGCATTGCTTTGCAGAATTTTTAAATAAAATTGTAAAAAATATTCAGGCATATTAAAGTTTTACGCTGTTTGAAAAAGCTATTAAACGATGAAAGCTTTCGAGGACTTTGAGGAAAAAAGTCTTGAATGGCTTAGTTTCAATTTCTTTATGAGATTTTTCACCCGTTTTATGGGGACATGTGTAAAAAGAGGAAAAGTTTATCGTCTAGGTTATTGCTAAGGCCATCTTAGTGGAATTTACATCTTGTTGCATCTCTTTTTTTTTCAAAATTTCTCGGCTTATGATAAGAGTTGCTCAATTATTTCGAGCAGCGAATAGAGTGAAATACAGTTTGCAGCTTAAAGAAGTTTCATAATTAAATCACTGCGCGTTCTATCACACTTCCGCAAGAGATTACCACACAGCCTTACTAGAAAATGCTTTTAATGTTTGCTTTGCCAGAAACCAAGGCATAAGTTAATCAACGTCTGATGAAAATAACTGTAAATTTAGTAATATTTTCATGTGTTGTCAACATATAATATACCTATATGCTTCTATTGTTATTAGCTAACTGTTTCAAGTATATGACGTAATAAGATGAGTATTAATTTAATTGAATTATTTAAAAAAGTATTCATGATAATTATGTAAATTATCTCAAAGTTATATGCACGATTCTTTTTGTCTTTAAAACTTATGCTAGGTTAATAACACATATTTATTTATAATTTGCAATACCTTTTCTTTTAATCACAGTTGCTCCCTAATCTCAGTTTTTAAGTAAACTGAGTAAACATTTCATTCCATTAAGATTATTGCAAAACAATTCATTCCATTAAGAACGTTTTCTAAGTTAAATGCCTCCAATTGTCGAACTTTGCGATAATTTTATTCTATAGACTATTCGCCCGTGATTAATAGTTCCATGCATTCATTTATTATAAAAATACGTGTAAAACCGTTATAACAGAAAGTGTAAAAAAGCAATTAAAACATTTATTGAACTTTACCTCGAAATTTACAAAGAAGGAAAATAATAAAATTAAAGTTCGTTCTCTTGCAACTTAATAATGCATTTTATATTAAAAATATATTGATATTTAAAATTCAAACTAATACCAGTTTAAAACTAAATCCTTCAAGTACAACTTCAAGTGAAACCACAACTTAACAACAATAAGTACACCAGCAGAATAGGAAAGAATCCACGTTCTGGGCTTAGATTACCAAATCTCTGTTTCTAAATTCTAATTTCCATTTTCTACTGCAGTAGACGAAGCAAGAAAAGATGAAAAAATCAAAAATAAACTGGTTAATTAAATCAAATTTTACAGATTAATAACGTTATAAAAATTCGGCAAGACCGAATTTAAAATTTATGGAGCAGTCAACTGGAACTCCAAATTCGTGTTTTTTCAAAAATTTTCCGTTCGGACATTGTTTCCGACCAGTTGACCTTTAGTTTTATATATTAAAATACCATTGTTTTATACGTAATCGCCATTTTCTTTACTTACAGCCAACTTCCGTTAAATATATTAGGAATAATCAATAATAGTGTGCTGTAAAAGAATCGCAGCAGGCTTTATAGAGTCTGTTCTTTGGAAGCATAAATTGTAGACCCTACGTAGAAGACCAAGTAGTGAATTCTCGCTATGTCTTTGAATAATAAATACTTACAGAAGATGGTTTCAATAACCTTTTTATTTGAACTAAAGTAACAACATGCACGTACGCACTAGGTGCTCACAATACACCACCATTTGTAGCTAAACTCAGTTGAACAGAAAATAAAGAATGTAAAATCACAATAATTAAGAATACTAAAGGACTGTCTTCTTATTTACCTGAACAGCTAAATCGGTAGAACACAGCAAAGCCGAGCCTGGAATATCAATATAATCAGAAGGTGATCTAATACCAACTAGAGAGCTAATTCAAACACACCGCAGAAAGTCGCAACTAACTCCGCTACTACTCCTCACGAAGTCTCGAAGCGCAGGTTAAATACTGCTTCTGAAACATACTTAGATTTTGCGCGTTACGATATTAAAATTTACATTCCGTCAGGACCCTGAAATCAGGAAAGTCGAACTAAAAATAATTGGTTAGAATAAAATAAGGCCTTTACAATTTATTACACCCCCCCAACGTTTAATAGCTTTCCAAATGTTCAGTATTCAATTCTCTGGAATTCACTTCCCTCTAGTAACCTAAGAAGTCCACAAGTACGTAAAGGATTTCCATTTATTTTATATATTGATAAATTAACTAAATAATTATTTAAACCCAGTACAATTTCAACCTGGAGCAAGGAGCTGGTAAATAATACAATAAATCACTGCGTCAAATGTAAAATATAAAATAATAAAATTATAAATCATCAGTTGTTGCATAAATGCAAAAAAAAGTGTAAAACATATAAAAATCTTAAACTTAGTATAGCACTTAACAATCCGCAGCGTATAACTCGATATTGGAATAGATCTTGTTAATTTGTTTATTTGTTTTATGGGTATATAATACAAAATGAAAAACAGTTCAAAACTTTGTCCATTTGCTCGCACAAAACAGGAACAAGTGGTGGTAATAATGCAAAATACATTTTAAAATAACACCTTTAAAATTCAACCCATAATCAGTTCGAAATAAACATATGTAAAAATCAAATACCATAAGCACAGTGTGAAACTGCAGGAAAAGGAGGGAACACGTCAAAACCAAAAGTGAAATAAGAAATTTATACCCTTCGCTACATCATCATCAAGGATCGGTGCAAGAAAGTAAATAAATGAGCCTGTTCCTGAACCAAAAAAAGACATAAATTTTGTTCAATTTACTGTCCAATTTTTCATATCGTTCAATATTTGTGTCTTTATTGGTTATTTAAAGTTTAAAACTTTAAATAATCTCAAATAAACAGTCAAGGTAATCTGTGCTTTTATCACTCCAACCCTAACAAGCCAAACTAAGCAGTGCGAACAATTGAAAAATTATACCATCAGAGAACTCTATAGAATATAAAACCTACGAAGAATTCCAAAACGCCGCTACCTGATTTCTTCATTCATTAATATTCAGTAAAATGCTCTGATGTCGTAAGGAAATTCTTAAGAGCTACATATTTTATTTAACAGATGGGAAGAAACGAAAAGCATATATTTAATTTATGTAATTTATTGTTTTTTAAATGCTTATGTTACTCCGTTTAAAAACTATGGCGCGCTTTATTCTTGATGATGAGTTGATTACTTAGTATTTACAGGGTGATCAGCGAATAAGCCCTGATTTCAAAATTAAATATCTCTACAGCAATGATCGATAGAATTATGCGGTAAACTGTACGTTTATTAGCAAAACTGTAAAAATGGTGTACAAAAGTTTAGAAAATTTAGTTACGAAAATCGTTAACAGATGGCGCTCTAATCGCAATTACTTATGAATAGCTTTTAAAATGTAGAAAATGAAATAATGTATTCCATTGAAAAACGTATTTTTTTGGTTCTGGAATTTCACCGATTAGAACACAGTTCTATGGCAACATGTCGCAATTTTCAAAGCCGATTCAATGTTCCAGTTGAACCCGATGCGAAAACCATTCGCATGCTCTTCCCGAAATTTGAACGGACTGGCAGCATGGCTGCTGATCGAAAGGGAAATGTTGGGCCTAGGTAAACTGTAGTCACTCCTAAAAATGCAGCCAAAGTTTCTGGAATTGCTAAGCAAAGTCAACGGAAAAGCATCCGATGGATTACATCAAAGACAGGTTTGAAGTACACGAGCAAGCCAAAAATATTAAAAATAGCCTACGGCTGTTTCTATACAAAATCCGAAGTCATCAGGCCATACCCATGAAAGCTGTGCAACAAAGGGTTGACTTTGCGAAACAGATTCTAACAATGATCAACAACGACAGATTTGATGTGAGCTGCATCTGGTTCACAGATGAGGCACATTTTCATTTGAATGGAATCATTAATAAACAAAACTGGAGATTTTGGGGTGCCGAAAATCCTCATTTGTGTGAAGAGGAAGCACTGCATTCGCCTGAAGTTACTGCATGGGCTGCGGTATTCGTCAGAGGCATTACTGGACTCTTTTTCGGACGAGAAACGATAACTACTCAATGTTACGTTACAATTTTGGAACAATTTGTCAGCACTCAACTAGCGTTGGAGGATCGACCAGGTATCGAGTGGTTCATGCAAGATGGGGCTCGACCACACCGAACAGATTACGTTTTTCGCTTTCTTCATGAATACTTTTTGAATAGAGTAGCTGCGTTAGATTATCCGCAATTTACTGACGCAGGAATAATTAGGTCTCCATATTCTCCCGATCTGAGTCCTTGTGACTTCTTTCTGTGGGGCGCATTGAAAGACACTGTCTATCGAAACAATCCCGCTACTCTAGATGAACTTGAATCGTTGATTAGTTTGCATGTGATTCCATTTCCATTGAGACATTGCAAGATGCGTGATGTCAAATTTCATTGTTCGTTTACGCCACCTCATTGTTTCGAAAGGTGAACATTTTGAAAAAATCGTATTTTGATTGCAAAGGCTGCTTCACTTTATTTATTTTTTTTTTTACTTTTTTTAAATTTATTTTTTTATTTTTTTAAGACATAGTAAGGCAATAAATACTAATAGATTTGGTGACACAGGAATAGTTAGATATCCATATTCTCCCGATCTGAGTCTTTGTGACTTCTTTCTGTGGGGCGCATTGAAAGACACTGTCTATCGAAACAATCCCGCTACTCTAGATGAACTTGAATCGTTGATTGGTGTTGCATGTGATTTCATTTCCATTGAGACATTGCAAGATGCGTGATGTCAAATTTCATTGTTCGTTTACGCCACCTCATTGCTTCGAAAGGTGAACATTTTGAAAAAATTGTATTTTGATTGCAAAGGCTGTTTCACTTTATTTATTTTTTTATTTTTTTAAATTATTTTTTTATTTTTTAAGATATATCAAGCCAATAAATACTAATAGATTTGGTGTTACGGCCACCAATTCATTTAATTTCATATGTAGAAATACTATATCTTTTTGAAGGAATGGAAGCAGTGTAAAGTGCTCGATTATTGGCAATGAGTTATCTGAAATGTAATTCCATCAATTTACGACAAATTTCAGTAGCTCATTTTTCAAAAAGGTTTTGATATGTTGTTTTATGATCATGATGTAGAGGTAAATGTTAATTTTCCTACCATGATACTCAAAAATCAATATTCAGCGTCTTGGCGAATTCAAAATTAAGGCCATGCATGGAAAAACAGAAAATGAAAATTACGGCAAAATACGGTTTAAACAGGCATGACTTGAATACGTTATATTTCTCTAAAACCTTTAATATTTGGAATGAATTTTGTTGCATTTTAACACTAATTTTGTGTTGCTTTGTTTAAGTACGTGTTGTTAAACCCCACACATTATTTTGACCGATGTTAAATTTGAACTTCATCAAATTTAGTCTGCATTTCGAAAAATCTGAATCAGCTTCATAAAGCAAAATTGATAACACCTGAACACCAGACATTAAAGTATTAAAATATCAAAACTTGTTGAAACAGGGGTCACGCTATACAAATCGTAATTTCATTCCGAATTTAATGAATATTTATTAACTGCACACGGCATAAGTTAAACACTAGTTACACCAAATTTTGATATAATTATACGACAGGAGAATTATTAGGACATCTAAAATTATATCCCGACAAATATTTGATATTTTTTCATGTTCTTCTAATAAATACAATACTACTAAACAAATTCGTAATAGCAGGTATAATTAGAACAAAATATATGTGTTATCGACAAAGTATGAAATCTGGCATTCTATAGAATACCTAGGTATTTTATACAATGTCGAAACCTGGAGGCAATGTAGGAAATGAGAACATTTCACACATTATCTAGGCATTCTACAGAATTCCAAATGACAAACAGGCAAAGTATGGAATTTATTTTCATATTATACACAATGCCTAGGAAAAGTATATAAAAATTCGTGCGATATATTGGTAGTTGTAATTAAAAAGAGTAGAAACGAAGTGTGACAGTGTATAGTTCCAACCGTCTTGGGATATCTGAAAGAATTTAACCACTGTATACGAGATCAGAGTTAATTTCTTTTTTTAAGAACTTGCTTGGAATAATTTAACCACTGTATACGAGATCAGAGTTAATTTCCTTTTTAAGAACTTGCTTGGAATAATTTAACCACTGTATACGAGATCAGAGTTAATTTCTTTTTTAAGAACTTGCTTGGAATTGAATATACTCACGACCACGATTATTTCTGTCTGATCAGTTGTAAATGCTCAGTCCAATGGAATTGGGGAAGAATTCGTCAAGTGCATGTGTATAACATAGTGCAAGAATATGAAATGTGTTTGCGTGAAAGAAAATAATGAAGGATTTTAAAAAGACATTCAATTTTACCATATTGCAACAATTAGGTTAATTTTAATTTCTTACTTTTTGTGTGATATTTTTATTTTCTGTAATGAGAAAGTCATAAATTTTATTTCACACAACTCTCTTTTTTCTTCATATGCTTGGTATAAAATTTTGTTATTGCCACTATTTCATTAGATTTTTAAAATGACATCTGCGTTTTTGAAGAAAGAACATCTTTTAAATAACAGCCTTATCATGACATTTTTCATACTTTGTCTAAAGAACATTTGTCATTCTTTAGAATGCCTATATGTTATATACAATGCCTACGTAATGTACATAAAAATTCTCATATTACATACTTTGTCTAAAAACGCCAGGCATTCTATAAAATTCCTAAGTATTCTGTAGAATACCAGCGTTTCATACTTTGTTGATAGCAT
>KK116018.1:762628-790784 GCA_000611955.2 Stegodyphus mimosarum
TCACACTCTGAAAAGACAGAGATTCTATAAAATGCCTAGGTATTCTATAGAATGCTAGTGTTTCATACTTTACCGGTAGTATATACTATGTATAAGAGAAGTATACAGCAATTTCCTATTTCATATTTTGCCTGAAAAAGATAGGCATTCTATAAAACGCCTAGGTATTTGATAAAATGCCTGCACGTCACACTTTAGCGTAAACATATATATTTCAATAGTTTTGAATCACAAAATCATCTTCCTAAAAATAATTTTTATCAATAAACTTCATAGCAAAATAAAATAAAATTAAGTTAAATTTAAAAGAATCAACAAAGATGATAAAATAAATACATGAATCACTGAACTGAAACCACGATTTCCTCCACACAGGTGAGTCCAAACACGCCAAAGTGAGGCACTTGAGAAAAATATTCAGCATTCAAAAATTAGTTAAACTGACAGAATATAAATGTTTTTATACTCGAGTTTTAGCAATTTCTTGGAGACATACTGTCTAGACATTTTCCTCAGTAATGATAGTTTAAAACATTTCTTATTACTAACCTGGTTCATATAGTAGGTGAAAAAATGCACTCTGTAGCAAAACCAAAACCCGCACGCGCTGAAAAAGCGATGAATCCTGATATAACTAACCTGAGACATAGGGAAGACAATGCGAAAATTATGGGAATAGTCGGAGATGTAGTAACATCATTCAGTGGAACAGGAAAATTCCAAAACCGTTATAAATCGTGGCAGGGACCTCGAAGCATTCGGAAATGCTGTTTGGCATGAACGCGTTTAAATGTCTAATTCTCTCTGGATTGAAAAGCTCCAAATTCGGTGTAATCTGTCAGCTAAGTCAGACACATTTTGCGATAGCTGAGGTCGGCGCTAAATCTGTCCCTATGTGGTAGCGTTAGGGGAATCGGGATGCCAACAACCGCCGTTTGGGAGCGTTAGGGTGATGAGGCAACTGCCGCTTTGCTTAGAAAATCATACAAAAGTGTGTTACGTACAGACGTGCATTAGCGTCTGAAAACTAGCTTTCAGGCAACCCTGACGGTATAGGTGCAACAACAGGCTATTGTGTGTCGTAGACATAGCATTTTCCGGTCAGTGTGGTGCGAAGAGTAACTAAACGTGACCGGGTATCACAATGTACCGCACATTACAAAAAGAGACCTGCTGATTATACGCACTTCGACAACGATATAGAATGAGCAGGTTTGGTTTGCCCTCTCCACGCATGCATTCGACGGCCGTTCGGAACAAGCAAGAACCTCCTTCTTTATTAATAACTAAATTAATACACGATCCAGTATGCTACATTCCATCCGGCACGAGTGAGATTCTGTAGAAAACATTTTTGGTGATTAGGCTTACGTTAATTGTAGACGTCACAAGAACCACAGAAAAAGCAGTCCGCTCTCCATCAGATATAGGGCCAGTGGTTCTGTACGCCAACAAACGTCCCGGAGATGTGGTGGAATGAATGGTGGAAAACAAAGCGTCGGTGTTGTTAAGACTGCTAGCAGAATAGTTTGCAGTCGGTGTTTCGAACTGTCCTCCATGACCTACCAATGCTCTCCGCCAGCTAAAGGTCGTCTTATAGCAATTACTTCTGAAAACATCATCTCATAATTTTTATAGTTCCGACACTGTCGTCCGGGGATTCGTTCGTATGGCAAATATGCTCTCCGAAGGCAGTGATGTGTCCTTTCTAGAATTTAGTCAAGTACGTGTAAAATAGTCGCCTGGATTTTCTTTCAAAGAAAGTTCCTTGGCCTTCACCAATACTTTACGTGATATGCTTTTATTTTCTTCAAAAGTTCATTAAGAAAAGATACAAAGATAGAGTAATCGTTTCTTCGCAGATTTTTGAAAATTTGAAAATTTAATGCTTTATAAATATTTGACTTTCTCCTGTAGTATGAAGTCTTTTGAACTCCTTATCTTTGTTTCCATCTTCGTTACTTGTAACTGCAGATAAAAATTAATATTTCAAAGAAAGAATAGAATAGACACAATTAGCCTTCTTAGCTAAAATTCTTTAGCAATGATTTTCTCTGACATGAAATGGTAAGTAGAATATTTTTGTATGCTTCGCATTTTGAATAACGGATAACAGTAGTGTAAAAAACTGAGAAAAATTCTCTTTTGATGAACTCTTGTTACTTAGCCCGAGTCATATTTTAAATACCCTGATATACCATTTATAGGGGAATATTATTGTAGAACTCTTATCGAAGTTCTTATCTTTAATCGAATGTCCTAGTGAGAGCCCTTAAACTCACAGAGGGGCGTCTTGCTCTGCATTCTCCACTCTAGACAATGATGTAGTATTGACTTCTGAGTTGAACGAAGACAGTACTTAAACAACGCCCCGGGTGTGGCTCTTGAAAAGACTATTTCTTAGCATACCCATCTTGAGTTCTTTTATCACAAAACCCTCGAATTGTTATGTTATGGACTGATTGTTATTTGATTACTTCATCACGTATGTTCCTAGTAAGCAAAAGTTATAACAGGAAATGATTTGCAGTACATTTGAAATATGAAATTCGGAAAGAAATATTAGTGCATTTCGCAGGTATATCCTCAAGCAGGAAATGAAATTAAATTAAGCAGGAAATTTAAATATATTTCAGTAAAATTCTCTGAGTAATTGCAAAAAAATATTAAATATGAGAAAATAAAATAAAAACATAAGTATATAATTTGAAAATTATATTAGACGGATTTTAGATCTTTCTAAGCATTGTTACGGATTTTGTATTTGATTAGCTATTTTTAGTAGAATTATAATTAAACTTTCTTTATATCGCCGTGCAATGCAGTACGAGGCATATCCTAAGGAAAAGTAAAAATGCAGGAGCACGCGTATTTAACATTTAGTAAATAGTTATCTCATAATTTATGCTTAAATTGAATACATGTAATTGACTAGTCTGTTAACTGCAACCGTAATTCTACTCTTTTGCAGAATCCAGAAATCCAAATAGGCAAAGAAATTACTAGAACTCTCTCGCCACCGATCAAAAGCTTTAAAAAGCCGGAGAGAGACATCTCAGCTGAGTTATTTAGTGAGCTGTTCTTGCTGACTATAGCGAATTTGTGGTGAGATCGGATTAGCTTTCTCTTTGCATTGCGTTGTATTCTAACGATTTTAGTAGTTTGGAGAATAACTACGTATTACATTGCGTGATATTGTGCACTTGTATGAACATCTCTGAGGAAAATTCCTGCATTCTGTTGTATTTCTTTTGCTACGGATAAATTTTATTAACGTTTTATCGGACTTTTGCATTCAATCTATTACGAACCCGTACGCGCGCAACAATATGCTCAGATAAATATTAATAATAAGGGATGTAAAAACATCTTGTGTTCCCCTTTTTTAAGGGAATCAAGCAATGTTTCTCATTGATATGTTTAGTTTGGCAAAACGATATCATATGAAACTGCGTTAGAAATAATGAAGCATATTTCTTTTTCTTATATTCTGAAATGTCAGGTAATTAGATTACTAAGTTTAGTTCATTTGGACTTTTTACATTGTAAGGAATTATTAGTTTTAAAATAATTAGTTTTTTTTTCAGTTACTTATCTTTCCCACCTTCCCTCATTTCCATTTCCTGCCAGAATATTATTTCATTTTACCCTGTTATGTAAAATAGGGTGCAGAGATACTGTTTAAGTTGGTGTCTTGGTTACTACAGACGGAGCATGTTCAGCCGTTCGGCCATATTCTTTCGTTATTTAAGCTTGATATTTTACGGCCGTGCATATTAATTGCGGTTTGCGCACGTCAATGGTAGGAATAAGAGCAAACTAACGTTCATTATTTCTGTGCAGCTTCCGCTGATTATTTAACTCAGCTTTAATTTTATATTTCTATTTTGAGTAGGATCCAAATGTATTGGCTAACTTTGTAAGCACTAAGACTGCCGTCTGCAAATTACTTTTGAGCTAAATAAAAGTGTCTCTTTACCCTTCTGACGTCTTGTCATTGATAAAGCTTGAACTTAGCGAATAGTCGCATCAGAATTCAAATAAATATCTAGCCAACAAAGGAAGTTAATTTAGCTGGAACTTACAATGTCAGTGAATAACAATATCAGTGAATATCAGCTATACAATAGGATGCAAGGAACATAAGTGTAGTTGAAAAGTGAAAACTAATGAAGGGCACTAACTGAACTAAATTAAAATTAAATCAGCTTGTTCCCCCAGATTTTTTATTTATTTTAATATAACTGAGAGGTTTTCCAACTCAAAACAAACATAAGTTAAGCGTAAGATTATATTGCATGCCTAAAAATTCGCTATTTAAACTTGCTTCTACTTTGTCATCACTGGTCATAAACAAGTGAAAAAAATAAATGTTGTAAATATTCATGTTACGGTCTTTTTAAAAAATAGCAATGAATTTTGTAAAAATTACCAAGTTTAAATTTTGGTACGATGTTCCAGTTTATAAAGGTATATTTAGAGAAAGTTTATACTCATTCTAAAAAATAAAGTACAAAATGTTTAACTCCCGTCTGAAGAAAATTCGACGAAATATTCAATTTGAGATTTTTTATAGTTTCTGAGGTCGGTTAAAAATAAAATATGATATTTTGAGATAGATTTATTTTCCTGTATTTCACGCCATTCGATAATATTTCTTTATAATTTACTAATGCGTATCTCTCTTTAATATACATATTTTTACATTTAGTACTCTGAAAAAAATTTCAGAGAAATAATTTATAAGTTTTTACATGTTATTAAGATCCACTTGGGGCTTTTTTGCTTTAAGATCATAATCTCTCAGACATACAAAAATGTGTATTGAGATAGAAATATTTTTCACCTGTTATAAGTCGGATGTGTATCAATGCGTGAAAACTGTTGCCAAAACATGTTCTACTGACAAGCTTCTAGAACCGAAATTCTGTAACATTCCTTCAATGAGATCTCCTCCATGAAATTATTTCCATTGATAAAACCTTTTCCGGAAAATCTCGGTAGAGATCTTTGAGATTTAATCTGTTATAAATAGAAAAATCTGTTATAAATAGAAAAAAAAGTATGAAGTCTTTTTTCTAGACATATTATATTCTTAGTTACATGCAATTTTGAATATTTCACTCTTGAAATTGAATATGAACCCTGAATTTTTAGATAACATCATCTCAGGCTTAAAATACAGGGCTAAAGTTTTGCCATATAGGAGTATTTTTATATTTTTTAATTTATTATGATGATCTTTTAGTAAATGTCACTATGAAATTGTAACTAATTAATATAACTGGTATGCGAGGACAGAATTTTTATAAAACTGTTTTTAAATATAAAAAATTCAAAGGTGTGATTTATTTCTTATTTAAAAAATTTGTAATTAGTAGTGTATTTTTATGATATACAATTGTAAAAAAAGCCCGTTTAAGAACATTTGTGAACACGCTGCATATTCTTCTCCAGAAGATCTTTATACCGATAAAGTATGCCCATTATAATATTACATTCAAAACATAGCAAACGGATTGGTATGATACTAGGAACATGCTTGATTTGATCTGAAAGGCTTGGTTTAAAAGAAACAACATTTTCTGAAAGTAATTCAATTTATTTTCAGTGGAAAGTAAACAATCATTGATATTTGGATGAAATAGTATTTAAGACAATTATTAAGTAGTTTCTTCCATGAAGGCCTAGAGCTTTATCATTAATTACGTGCCAACTTACGGCAGTGTAAAAAGCAGTAAAAATGCAATACAATAAAGTTGTACATAATTAAGAATTTCATACATATTTTCAAATACCTTTCTTTGAAAGATTGTTTTAAGATTCCACACATTTATCGTTGGAATTGGTCTTCAATTTTTATCCTTATATTTTCAAACCGATATTCTATCTGCAGTTTGTTTCAAAACTTCCGCATAGATTCGAAAAAAAAAATAATAACATCCTTTTATTAAGTAATAACAGCGTAAGGACTGCCTCTCATTGAGTCACCTATACAATTTAACCTTCTAATTCCGGGCCTAAATTCTAATTAAGTACCTTTAAGACGGCAGTCGCCATGACAATTTAACCTTCTAAAACCGGACCTAAATTGCCATTATATATTCTTTAGGACAGTGCGATCCAAAAGCACTTTTCCCCCCATCCTTTACTGTTCCCTAATGAGAAAGGTCGTTAGAGTGTTCATTTGCCCCCTCCATAGACGCGGTAAAATTTATATATTTATAGCACGTTGTTCAATAGTCTGGAATAGGTTGCTATATTTGCGAATTTTTCCATATTTATTTTGATTTAAATGAAACTAAACTGTATTTATTTATTAAGAGCAAAATGTATATCAATGTTTATATAACATTTACTATTTCTGAACAATCTCGGTAATGCACACACTAGCCAACTAATTAGAAACCCAAGATCAATATTTTAGCAAACATAACCGCTCTGATTCGTTTGCGCATCGAGTCTACGTGCTTCTGAAGTGCATTTACGTCCAGATAATACCATGCATTGGCTATGCAGCTTTTTAGATCTTGTAAATCTTGTAAATTAGATGGAAGAAGAGAATGCTGTCAAATGCGTCTCTCCACCATATGCCACACATTTTCTATGGGGTTAAGATCAGGGCTATGCTGTAGCCAAGGAAGGCTTTTCCAAGTCAGACTGATGTTCAGCAAACCAATGTTAAACACTTCTGGCGCGATGTAAAGCTGCATTATCGTCCATGAAGTATCCGTTGCCATCAGGGTAAAATCGCAACATTGCAGGGTGCATTTGATCTGCAAGTATTTATGGGTATCTCATTGCTGTTTGTTTACCCTCGAGGAATACCAGAGCACTACTCCCATGCCAGCAGAACATACCTCATATCATGATACTCTCACCAGACCCTTGCCCATTGCGAGTAAGTCAAGATGGATTCACGGGGTCCTCGCCAAATTCAACGTCTTCAGTTAGTTCAAAAAATGACTTGCGCGATTCATCTGACCACATTACCCTTTCCAGTCCTCAGACGTCAAGTGTCTTCTTTTCCGATACCACTGCAAACGAATTCTTGCACGTCGGGCAGAAATGAATCATTTTCTCACAGGCACCCGACTATGCATTCCTACCCTCTGCAATTCTCTGCTCATGGTTCGAGCTGAAATCTGTTGGGAAGAGTATTGGTTGATGATCTATGTCAGCTGAAGCATAGTAGAGTCCCTGTTCTGCCTTATAATTCGTCGGAGACGACGCCGTTCACTATCTTGGAAACCTGTGCTCGAACCGCAGTTACCTCTTCTAGAAGAACTGTGGGTTCAGATTCCAACTTTTGAAAACCTTTGATATGGCTTCTTTTGAGAAACCAGTGAGATTTTTGGTCTTCGAAATCGGGGCCCCTGCCAAAAGGGCACCAACAATAAGCCTCTTTTTAAATGGTGAATGACCTGCCGTTTTTCCCATTCCACTTCATTCATCATGAAAAGCACTCTTACACCTTACTTAGACTAGCATTCTAATCACGTGTAACCAACGTCATAAAAAAATTTGCATACTTCATCCCTAGTAGGCATTCAAATGAAAATCCCAAAAGCTTGCAATTCATTGGCCAGTGTGTGTAATTTTGAATTTTATGTCTTTGTTTTTACTAGAAATAAGGAAACGGGAGTAGAACTTTACAAAATATAACAAATATAGGCTAGCTTTGTAGGCGTGTAGGTTGGAATGCTATTTTTATAATCTATTATCATTAATAAAATGAAAGCAATAGAATACTTTAATGAAATGATAATAATGAATTCATTAATAATATTCATTACTGTTGGATGATTAGAATAAAATTCTTTACTATTAAATTTTGAGATAAACTTATAGCAATAATAAAGCTTTTAATCTCCTTTTTACATCCTTGTGTAAAAATCGAAGTAAAAAGGAAGTATTGTAATCGCGAAAATTTTCGGGAATCATATTTTGACAAAAATTCCGTTTGTAAGGCTATCGAATGCAATTTAACGATGTTTTTGCGTGATATCTGTTCATAAGGACAGAATAAACGACTTTTTGTCCCCAAACGAATTATAAAACTTACTTAAAATTGATTCAGAAGAGCTTTTTTCCGTAGCTTCTGTACGCACCTACATGTACGTATGAATGTATCTTGCATAACTGTAAAACAATAGCCTCAGAACGTTGAAATTTTATATATAGGACTGCTGTAACATGTAGATGTGCATCTCCTATTGTGGTTGCATCGCCGAAATCATATAAATATAGGTATATATATATATATATATCCGCTCTGTTACTCTGCTCAGTAAGCTCAGTTTCTTACTTATTATACGTTTGTAAATTGCGCATTTTTTTGCTTAAATTATTGCTGAATTATGCTGTTCTTATCTTCTAGTTAAGGCTTTTGTGCCTTTAGTTAACTTGCATGTTATAGTTGTAGAATTATCAACAATTTAAAAGTTAAGTGCGGCTAAGCCTATGTAGATTTGTTGAAAATCTAGAGAAACTAAGCTTGACAACGACAAAATAACCTCTTCTTTTATTATTGCAAATTAAATTATGCTTAATCCATTCTGGAATTATCATTTAAGTTATTAAATTGTCCCATATATTGACTCGGCATAGCATGCTCAACAAATTAAATCAGTTTCTACGCCTTCCGTGCCTTTTTGCGGAGTAAGATCAAAAGTAAGTTTTCAGTTTTGTGCTTCGAAAAATTTGCTTTCTTGTCCGCTGGCCGAATTGTTTGTTTCTGAATAGAAACTGTAATTTTTCTGTATCTTTCAAATTTAATGTATATATTTTGAGATTTATGCATTTTTGCCTTGTCGCGAAGTGAGAACTGAATTAATTGAATGAGAAATATGTCACTAATGAAATTCGAAGAAGAAATGCGTATAATTTAATATTCCGTACAAGCTAGTCATGTGGCGTACATATGAGATTTTTTTCATAATCTTGCGACTGTAATCTAAAAAGGAAAATCCCAGCTATATTAATTGTGTTTGATTATTTAACTTTAACAAGTATTACTTTGGACTATCGGGTAAAGGACATATATCTTAATAAAATTGGACTTTGTTTACGTTAGCAGAGAAAATATTCTCTAAATACTCGTACATATAGCTTCAGTATGAAGTCTGATGAGATAAATTTCTTAAATCTTCGTATTTTCGTGGTGTCCATAGAAACTGTGAGAGAGCACCTTTAGACTTCGTTTTAATATTCGCTGAAGAGAATTTTAATATATGATTTAAAATTTTAGAAAATATAAATTTATCAAAAATATTTTTCAGAGCAGTTTTAAGTGTTTACAAAGCATTCTACGTCAATTTCCTTTCATAGGTGGATTTCGTCCAAAACCCACGTTTTATCCAAAGATGGATTTTTCCTTGATTTTAAATGATATGGATATACAGGTGTCTTGCATAATAAAGTTTCTCATTTCTTTTAAAAAGATTAACCATTCATACTTTCAAAAGAATAAGGGCATACAGGGTGTTTACAATTACAATGTAGTAAATTGATCAAAAACGATTACAAAGGAATATTTTCAAAGCAAATTTAAGAAAATTGTTTATGACAAATTTTTCATAAAGTATCCTCTCATGTTTCTTTTTCTTTAAAGTGTTAAATCTTCTCTTTGACAGAATAAAGAATCAGAATTGTGAACGGAACAAAATAATTTCATGAGAAATAATTCCAAAGTGCCGTAATTCCATGTAAAATCTTAATATGAAATTTTGGAAATTCCATGTAAAATCGTAACATGAAATGTTGGAAATTCCAAGTAAAATCGTAATATGAAAATATTGGAAATTCCATGTAAAATCATAATCTCTACATATAATAAAACAAAGAGTCTCTCTGTGTGTGTGTGTCTTTCGTTCGTGTTGCGAGTAAGCTAATAGACCCAGGGCCACGAAATTTGGTACATAGGTGTATCTACACAAGAGCCAGTGCACCTCGAAGCGATTTTTTCGAAATTCGAATTAGAATTTTTTTATTTTATGTTTTGTGACCAAATCGCGTCATTTTGAGACATATGGGCTACAGGAAAGCGAGATTTCACTCTATACATTTCATTTTTACATCGTCGTGAAGAGTAGACACTTAGCTATTTTTCGAACTTAAAATAAATTTCGTATTTCAATAAATCGATTAAATACGAATTTATTTAGGAAGGTGAGCTTAACACCTTTTCAGCGGAATTTTTTTTAAAAAAACTTATTTTAAAAAATGTGCTGTTTATTTTCCTTTGATTTTTGGACACGTTGAACTTTAATCCTTTCGACTCCTTTTAAAAAAAGAATTTTGGAAAAATAATAATATTTTGTATTTTTTTAAAAATTTTTAAATGAAGCTTCCGAATACACTTCTCACATCTCAGATATTTTAAAATGTAGTTTTGGCAACAATTTTCCTTTCTTATTGTTGTTGATAGATTTTTGATGAAATTGCATCATTTTGAATAGTTTCATTCTTTTAAAAATTTCGGTTTGGCAACAATTTTTCATCGTATTTCTTATGTTACTGTTTTTAAGAGACTGAAAAGTTTAAGAAATTAAAAAGTTGTTTCTTTTTGCAACGGTAAATTGTTTAATTACTTTATTAGGATAATTAACATTTGTATCAAGGGATATTGCTTATTTCATTGTAATATTATGTTTTAATTATATATAATTTTAATTATAAAAAAGTTTTGCATGATATTTTTTAATCTGTTTAAGTTCTTAATCTGTTTATACCATTTGATTTCTTATGATTTTGCAAAGAGAAATTGGTTAATTTATTTATTAGGATAAGTAATATTTGTATTAAGGGATATTGCTTATTTCATTGTATGCTTTTTATATGTAATGCATTTTTAACTGATTTTTTTCCGTTGTTGCTTGTTTCTTTTTCGAGTAAAATTCTCTGCAGTTTTCAAATTTAATGTTTGGTGTTCTCTTTAGGCATTTTTCCGGTACACTTAAAAGCCAGACGAAAGCTGGCCGCGCAGCGGCTAGTATGATATATTGGAAATTCCATGTAAAACCGTAATATGAAACACTGGAGGAAACTGCAATATAGTTTATTCACAAATAATCATTTATAATGTCTAATTTTTGTACTGTCGAGTGATAAACGTATGTTAGTAAATTAAATCCCTTATTTAATAAATTAAATTTTTACGAGCACACCAGCGGCGGAGCGCTTAAATGTATGAACACTGGCAGTTTTCTTGAGTTCGAATCACAGCGAACAGGTTGGCTTCACGGGCGTTTTCATGGTTTTTGCAATATGTAACGTTGGTAAAGCCAACTTTCCTGAGCAAGACCTCGACAAAGACATCCCTCCCCTTTTACACATAACCGCCGTGTGCTTCGGCATAATTCAGGGAACGAAACAAATCAACCCAATCAAATCACAGAGAACGGTCCGGTTACATGTAGATTTTTCCACCAGGAACGTAAATAGGAGCAGTTTTATCAAAAACACTTCCACTAAAGCATTCATCCCTAAAGCAGATACTGTTCGCGTGCTTTACCGTTTTTTAATTTTTTTTTAATTCTTAAATATTTAATTCTAATAATTTTAATTCTTATAGGTTTTATAATGAAATGGAGTATACCTCATTACAGAGAAAATAACACTCCTTTTTCAAAGAATTTTTTTTATCAGCTTATCTGAATTCCTGTTATCTCTTTAAGAATGTAAGAGTTTCAGCAAATTAAAACAGGCCCGAATTTTTTTCAAAGTAGTTAATGTTACGATTTAATTTAGGAGTTGCGTGAACTGAAATACTTTCTGAGAGATGTAATCCTAAAACAGTCTCTAAAGAAAAAATCGATTTTATTTACTTAACAATGAATGAAAATCACAAAAGGATAAATGAGAGAAAGTTGCATGCATAATAACGGAAGTTCGAACGAAGTTAACACTGCTGAATAGTTTTCTGACCCAGACCGCAAATAAAGGCCAAAGTACATCTTATTAGATGTAAGCCTCAAGTTTATAACAGACCTTAAACAATAAACAAAATAGTTTTGTCTACTTTGTAAAAGGAAGTTTAGAACCATTAATTCTGGTAAACTTGAACAGAGCGCAAGATCGTTGAAATTTTAAACATTGAAAAAAAATATATGCATCTGCAACGAATTTTATTAGCCAGATGAAAAACATTTTGGTTTATTAAAACAAAGGAATGCTTATTGCTTACTCGATTTTGGCAAAACAGGTTATGATTAGCTGCCTCAAAATAGGGATGCCTTCGTGGAGGAATCTACCACGTGTGACGTCACGATGTCTCCTTGCAAATCGTTCTGCGAAACACCACTTGTTAAGAGAAGCAATTACATATTACCATTATTTTATATATATATATATATATATATGATTCACATATTATCATTTATTTACCTTTTAATTTGTTTGTTATGCGAATCACTCTTTATGGGAGGTCCTCGTTAAGCGAGGCTTGACTGTAGCTAACCCTGTTTACATTCCTTGTCGTTGCTTAAAAATGTAGTATGCTTTTCTTGTAAATTTCTCTCATAGGTAAGTGATCCTTACGCTCTTCATTTTTCCAAAATTCGCAGACACGAACAAACATATTCTCAATCAGTGAAAATTTCTTTGGAGTCGAAAGGAAAATACAGTTAACTCTTGCCAAACTCTGACGTTATGTCTTTAACACATGAGCGTACGCAAAATCGTGTTCCGCATAGGTAACATTCCATGGGAAAATAGGTTTGGTATATTTCATATAACCTAAATATTATTGTAATTAAAAGGAGGAAATGAAACTGCTAACTGATAGAGTTTTCTATGACTGCTTAATTAAAAGGTACAGTTTCTGACAGTTACATTAAATGTATCGCATTAGGAAATGAAAGCTTTTCAATACCTCTCATAAAGTGATCAATTCTTTCTTCACTCTTCCATTAAATAAAATCAAGCAGTTCCTGGGCTCCGTTTTCAATAATTCATTTAATTTTTTGCACATTATAGGCTATTTACCGTTTTCATTATAGCTTCTTTCATCATCAGCTGGTGTTATATATAATTTAATTCTTCATTTGTCATTGCACGGTCATTTTTTCTCGAATTTCTCTTCCCTGCATATCTGCAAATCCTTCGCTGTCTGATTTTGCAGTTTTTACGGTTTCGTTGGCTTTATTTTTAATAGATAGAAATCCTTTAAAATTGCTGATAACTTCTGGGCAGCGTTAATAATAGCAAGCATTCATTGTTCAAAATGCACTTGCTCCTATGCAAATGAATCATGTTTATTCAGTGTTTTATGTTCAGTTTTTTTTCCAAATATCACTAGCGTGTCGTGCTTCCCTGTCTCGTGCTTTATATGTAGAGATGTAAGCATGCCTAACACAACGGGCTTTGAATGATTTTAAGATTTCTTGATCAATTAAATGGATTAAGGAAGTAGTGTTCGTTGGAAGAAGTAAAACTGCTGCACTTGGATACAATGCTGTGTTAGTTTTAGTACCGCATCCTAAAGCATATCAAGAAACAGAATTTTAGAGATCAGATTTTGCTAAGTAAACGCGTATCCGCAGAATCGCGTTTCGTAAATCTGCGCTTGGGAAGGCTTTGCTGTATGCAAACGACTACGCAAGATGGCATATATAGCTATCATCTTATTTACGATAAAAAATATAAAGAAAACCTATTCAGAAAATGATTAGACCCTTATGTTATTAAGAAAACCAGTTCAGGACTTGGTGTTACCAGCCCATCTAAAATACCAACTCTTCCTATCCCTCATACAGTCTCCTCATCAGAGATGTTGACTTTACTTCTCGATGAGCTTTGAGTTGGCGAATCAAAAGTTGATTCCCTTCCATCCATCTAAAGATCTACTACTATCATCGTCACTCCATCTACACATGCTCCAAAGACAAAAATCTAAAGTACGTATTGTATAGTAAAGTAATTATATATTTAGATATTTTTTATTTGTAAGATACTAAAATTTGAAATGTATTATTCATTTGTTTTAGTATTTTAATTGTTTATGTTAAAGTATTTACAGATATTATCTCGTGAACATCCTTAGGATATCGTTAATTCTTCATTTGCTATTTCACAATCATTTATTCTCTTAAGATATGTGTAGCAAACCCAGTAACCATCCATGAACAAATTTATGGTACCCAGAGTGGTTTGGAATGTAACTCATTCGCAAGATGGGAAGTGTCTGCATGTTTTATGTTTATCTTTTATAAAAGTAATAACGACTTTAGGGCAGCTTCGATCAAAAAATATGAATCGTATTGACACTTTACACTAGAAAGACCGGACATGCATTTTGGCAATACTGGCTACTTTATGCCTATTCAGTATACCTGTATTAAGGTTTTCTGTGAACGGATTACAGAAAAATTTCATATGACTCCTATAAGATTAGTTTTTGGCTTCTAACGCGCCTAAAGTATATTACGATGCTTTGTACATGAGCTGAAGGAAAGTAGCAAAGTGTATTGATACAGAAAGCGCAGCAGAAGTACGGGTAAAGTACGCATTTTCCTTCAAGAAAATAAAATATTTTTGTAAATTTAAAGTCATCCGTCATTTTTTGTTGGTTACTGCAAACACATTTATAAATTCGCTGGTTTTGCAAACTTTGTCTACACAAGGCCTGGCAGATAGATGTTGCCTATTTATAATGGAATCAGAAAGACGTGAATCCTTAAAAAATTTTATTTTCCAGTAATACAGAACACTGTTCCTTCTCTTTGTTTTAAAGCTAACATCCTCCAAATGTGACTTATACATTCCTGTCGCCTTTCAAAAAATCTCAGGTGTACACTTAGACACTGCCAAGATTTCAGATCAAATAACATTTCCATTTCTTTGGCTGCCTGCGACCTATATTTGAAGACTTCAGATGTATCCAAAGCAATTAATTACAAGAAGATAAATCTGGAAAGCACGTTTGCCAAGCCATAGCATCACATCGTTCTATAAATTTCCTCTCAGTATTCTTCGAGGTTAGGTAAGTGTGCTGTAAACGCTGTTTGTTGGAAATAAAAGGAGCTTTTCTATGGTTGTTTATTCCAGGATATTGGAAATCCTATAACATTTATACGTACTATTTACAAGTGACCGGTAGTTTGTTTTCCGCAAAAAGTGTGACACTGATAGACCACATAATACTGGCAACAGAAATACCACTGTCTGTGTTACTCAAATACATTCGCCACTCACTAATCACTACTAGGACAGCCATATAGCAATCATTAAAAACAAAATGCGTTTGTAGTACATTGAACTTCGAATGGAGACATAAAGGGAAGCTAAAAATAAAATCATAACATCGAAAGTGTATAATATAATATAGACTACAAATAATATATCCGATTATGATCAATATGTGTTAACAATATGTGTTTATGTGCTAAAACAATTCTTACTATTAAAATGATTAAGATCAAGTGTTCTTTAATATGCTTTATTTTACTTGTGTGACCATCCAGTAAAACAGGTGAATTCCTTCCAGAGTTTTCAAGAGATTTCGCGAATTGGATCCTCATCATATCCCCCAAGTCATGACAGGAGAGGAGGCACATACAATCTCCGTTCCTATGGAGAAAGTGGAAAAAATGCCGGAGCTTAAGGTTCCTTTCTTCAAGCAGTAACTTTGGTTGCGTTTATATTCCACAATATATGCTATTAAAAGTTTGAAATAACTATTTCAATTATTTATTACCAATTTATTTTAAATGGAAAACATTTTTGACAATCTTTCAGCTCAATTTCGACTGTCATATTAGACAAAAATTAGCCTTAGATTGGAGATAACTTTACATACAAGGGTTCTAAATTTTGAACACGGAATACTTTTGTATTTAGAACGAAACTGATACTACTTGGTTTTCGCAGAATCGGTGGTATTTTTTTACATTTAGAATTTAATAGTGTTTAAATTTTAAAAGTACAGAAACTCATAAATAACAGTTTGTAATTGCAAGTAATGCTCAGAAGACAAGTTTTTTAATCTGTAAAACCAACCGTCCTCTGAGGTTGAATTTTGATACTGGTGCATATGCTTTGTGTATAACAATCATAGCTTTATAGATAATGTTTGTAAATAATATTTAGTATTTAATGCTAATGCTGTTTGATTTTTAAAAGTGCAAAACCTCATAAGTAACAGTTTGTACTGTGGGAGGAAGAAATCACTTATATTCTTAAAAATGCAAAAGCGAATCATTTCACTTATTGTACATTTTGGTTTTTGCCTGCAAGTTTGGGATTTGTATCAAAAGCAAGACTGTATACATATAAAATGAAACACAGATCATAATTTCTTCTCTTCGAAGAACTAACTGGAAAATATTTTTATGTAAAAGATTTTATTGAGAGTAAAGCAAATTACTGCCGCAGAGGTGTGTAACGTAATTTACTTCGTTAGATATCATAGCAGTCTAATCATTATTAATGTTTAACTCAAGTAGATAAAGCAGTATACGGCGTTTCTGAAACTACAAATAGGATCACGCAAAGCAAAAAAAAAGGTGTCAAATTTTGCACATTAAGATTAACGCATCCCATTCACTTATATAAAATTATCTTCCCTGTTGATGCATCTAGTAAGGGTAGCACAAAGTACTTCTGGATTCTTCTGAGGTACTTGAATACTGATCACGTAATAATGCACTACATTTTAGAATTTTACAAGAAAATCAGGAAATAGCAGATGCTGTTTCTAAACTACATTGGTTATCATAAATTAAGGAAAAATCGCAAAAATAGAGATAACTCCCTCAAAAATAAGCCAAACCGTACAAAATTTGAATATGTTGCCAAGCAAAAGTAGCTGAGTAAAACTGCAATATGAAAATTAGTGGCGCTGCACTCGGAATACGTCATCTGCGAGGAGCATAAAAGTCCACGTTTGAGAGAAAACCCACATATTTCACTGTGATAGTGACATCAGAAATCTGAGATAGCCAATTCGTAATAATGACCTCCAGACATCATTTGTTTGCAGAACTACGATGGAGAGCCATTGGAAGTCAAACAGAAGTGGCCAGATGGCTAAAGTGAGTCCTTCTGTGGTTCATAGACTTTAGACGCAATTTCAAACCGCAGATTCGGCATCTAAGAGGTTCAGCCAAGGACCGCCAACTGCTACAACGAGCGCCGATGACCGATATTTGAAATTATGTGCACGCAGGAATGGAACCGCTACTCCGACTCTTCTTAAATCATCCATTCCTGCAGCTACCAGAAGGTTGGTGTCAACGTCAATTGTGAATAGAAGGCTTCACGAAGGTGGTCTGTATGTTCGGCGACCAACTATTCACGTCATGCCATAGGAGAGACCGTTTCCAGTGGGCACGACAACATGTCCACCGGATGCCCGACCAATCGAGGGCTGTTAGGTTTACACATAAGTCCAGGGTTAGTCTAGAAAGCGACAGTAGGCGTTATTTGATATGGAGAGACCTGGAATCCGTTATCATTCTTCAAACATCCGTGAAAGAGATTCATACGGAAGAGGCTGTGTCTGTGTTTGGCGTTTTATCTCCTTGGGTGGACCCACAGACCTCCATGTCTTTCCAAGGGGAACCGTGAATGCTCAGGTTTATAGATATGACATCCTTGATGGATATGTCCGCCCATATGCCGGAGCAATGGGTGATGATTTCCTGTTACAGGACGACAACGTAAGACCCCACAGGGCTCACATCGTAGATGATTATATTCAACAGGAAACAATTATGCGCATGGAGTGGCCAGCTCGATCCCCGGACTTGAATCCTATCCAGCACGTTTGGGATGCTTTAGGGAGACGTCTAGCTGCTCTCAATCTGCCCCGTCAGACCTTTGCCGCGCTTGCAACTGCTTTGCAAGAGCAATGGCTCTCGCTTCCTATGGAACTGAATGTGCCGCGCTTGCAACTGCTTTGCAAGAGCAATGGCTCTCGCTTCCTATGGAACTGATAGCCCGCATAATTGAAAGCATCACACATCGCCGTATGTGCTGTATTGCTCCTAGAGGCGATCATATTCCATATTGAAGGTACATTTCCTATAGCAAACTGACACCTTCGATTTGTTCATTTTATACATGTGCTAATTTTTATACTACCATAATTGTCTGGTAATTTCTTTTTATGTTATCTGATGTCTTACTGTGTGTTGTATATTGTGGGTAAGTTTCATAAAATTCTACTTGTAACTTTTTCAGAAATCGTGATTTTTGTGATTTTCCGTTAATTTATGATAACCAATGTAATATTCTAAATAATAAAATAATATTTCTAAACTCAAAAGAATATCAGAATCAATAACAGTAAAAAATGCCAATGTAAAGTGTGGTAAGTATAACAGAGATTTTCTCAAGTTTTAATGTGAATTGATTGAACCTCCTTGAAAATTATTTGGCTCTCGTTATTATTCATACATCAAAGTATGCAATATGAAAAGTTTAAGAACATATGTAGAAAAGTTAGCAATAAAAGTATTTTCGTAGTTTAGTAGTTACATCAGAGGTCAACACCTGCTCCCCGGAGAGTTCTCTAAATTGTGTTTTTAATATATTCCATATTTGGAAATTTTGAGGCATGTTCCAGCAAGGCAGTTCAAACTTAAATATTATAAAACGTCTAACGAGCATGAGAGTTTTTTAAGTAACTAAGTCCCAATAAGCAATTATTTTAATGTTTATGCTACGATAATTGTAAAAAACATTGGATGGAATGCAGCTAGAGAAGTAAGTAGGTATACAGGCTTCCAGTATGAAACATTCCAATTATTTGTGATACGCATCATGGAAATCTTGCATTGAATAACTTCGCACAAGTGGAATGAAAATAGAAAGGAGTGTTCTTAAACACTATAAAACATAATTTTTTTAAGCAGTTAGTGGCAATATTCTTAAAGAGTAAAATTCTATTCTCTCATTTAATGTACAATTTTCTGTTACTGAGATATTAAAAGTTGAGGACATTATCATGAATGGTTTCTATGAAAAATATTGCTTGATAATACATAAGCGTGATCTAGAAGCTAAAGGGACTTATATCAGACAAAGAAAAAATATAGACTTATTTTGAAACATTTTTGTTTCCTGTACAAACTGACAAAATTTAAAATAATAACGCATTAGGATTTTTTTCCTTTACCCAACTCCAAAGCTAAATATGAAATAATGTTTTTCTTTAAAAAATGAAGTCTTTTCAAACGATATTTGAAAAAGACTTCAAGATGGTTCAGCGAAAGGTATATGTGCTCAAATTGTGAACAAAGTTGTTATTACGCTGCTAGTGAATGTGAAATATATTTGGTGCTACTTTGTCTAACAACCTTTGGCATGACAAATCTTTGATCAAACCAGATCAAAGTTATAAGAAATTACAAATAAATCTGCTTTCATTAGATGAGAAACAAGAAAATGTCAATTTCTTCTTATATTGCTCTTACTTTTTCTTTAAAAACGTCGTTTCGCACAAAAGTATAGATTTTGGTCAATAAATTACGGATATCTGGCAACTGGACTAGAGAGTGTCTGATCTATAACGATAACAACGTTTAACACACACAGTAGAACCCCGAGTATTCGAGCTAATATGGACAAGGGCTAACTCGGATAAGCAAAAGCTTGGATAACGCGGATTAATACAAAGAAACGTTTAAAGTTATAGCTTATTATTCATACTGTACGGAATTTACCAACATACATGATTCAAACATAACGATATACGGATATACTCCTAGTAGTTAATGTGATAAGTACTTGAAAAAGCGTATCTATAATAGAAATGATATACTGAATATAACATATATAACATATCACACATTTTAAAAAAAGAATCATGAACAGTCTTCTACTTTATTCTACTGCCCTGTTTTCTTACCGCCATATTGCGTAAACGTCGCAATATAATAATGCCGGCTGGAAGCATTTCGTCTTGCTGTTGAGCGTAAAGCTGTCAAATCATTGTTTGAAAATTCCCATATCTTCGTCATCAGAACTTTCGTTGTGCTTGTCTAGATTTGCAATGGCCTCGTCAGAAAGTTCAAGTTGTTCATCATCTTACTTCCAATCATTCTGGTCTTCTTTTGTTGCTGCGTCTGAAACAAATAGCTTGTTTAACATAACCACTGATTTTTCATCACCTGCTTCTTGAGATTGCATCGATCTTTTGCCATAGTTATTCGGCGAAATATTCTTCCAGCTTTTCGGAATGGTAGCTTGTTTCACGTCCCTCCACGTTTCTCTTAGCCAGTAAATGACATCTTTCAGATTAACCCGTTTTAGAATTTCAGCAGGCCGCTCAACGGGATAGTGGTTAGTGACTCTGACTACCGTAGCGAATGGCCGGGGTTCGTATCCTGGAGAAGTTTTCAAATGTTAATTAGTAAATGTAGTGTTTTTGCTGCATAGAGGCTGTCTAATGACATAGTCCTCTCGTCTGCTTTAGTGGTAGGGGAAGAGGGTTGGGAGACTTTCAAACCCATCCCACGGAATGAGTTCTCTCAAAACTGGGGTGGAACTTGGCTAAACTGTACTGCCACTTACATGGTGCCAAAATCTCTTGAAGAGCACAGAGATAATCTTATACTCCTTTCCAGATAAATTTCGTGGGCTTGTTTTGATAAGGTCAGACAAGTTATATTAGTCACAACAACAGCAAGAATTTCAACGATGTTAATTATTACGCAGAAGAGTTACTAAAGACATCAAGAAAATACAGATAATTATAACAGCTGAAGAAATGAATTTAATTGAACTAGAGAAATGTGTCGAGTTACTGAAAGACAAAAGAACTGAGCAAGAGTATCTTGATGCTGAAATACATAGTTTAATTACAAATACTAAAGAAATAAAAAACGAAATAGGCAATGTTCAAAAGTACGCAGATAAAATTTATTTGTGGAAATTTAAAGGTGAAAAAATATTAAAAAATTATATAGTAAAAGTAAATCTGAGAGTGTAATTTCAGATGATATTCTTGACTGTATAGAGTACCTCACTTTTATCTTATTAAATGAAATGTCGAGGAACCTACTGAACTGGTAAGCGAATTATCGCTTAGTTCAAAGAACAGAAAGCGTAAACTCAAGAAGGGTTAATTACCGTATTCAAAATGACTCTACCAGTCGGCCCTTTGCTTCAGGCGTACAGCAAAGCCTCCACTTGGACTTAAACTGAAAAGTAAGAAATAAGAGCTAACTAATGACTAACTAAGGGATTTAGCCGAAGCTAACACAATTTTAAAGTAGTCAGCCCGCATTCTTAAACTAGCTGGCGAAGTATCAAAAGGCACGTAAGGATACGGTCAAGCGTAACAGCAGCTTAAAGAGAGGCGCAGCCCAAAAGGAAACGCGAGCTACTGAAGAATCTTATCTCTCTTTCTCTCGAAGTTAGTTGAACTCCACTTTAATACTATTCTCTTCCTCATTGGCAATTACCGCGTTTCTGGAAACTCATTGTGGTACGGAGTTGTAAGTTGAAGCGAGATAAGTCAGGAAAGTTTCACTAAATTAAAATAACTTTTATAAAATTAAAATATACCTTACTACTACATTAAATTACCATTAACATTACCGACTTTTGGAGGTAATATAACAGAATGGAAAGCTTCTAAAGGTCTTTTCAGTCTACGTGTAAGAAATAAATCAGATGCATCCAGTGCTCAATAACTGCGGTATTAGATGACTTCGTTGAAAAGTTAAGCATATTGCGTCGTTCAAACAATTTAAATTTTGGATCGTTATTTTGAGATAGCATGGAATCTTTTAGGAGAACGGTATTTAGATAAGAGCGACTAAAATTTTGCATATATTAAAAGTTTTCTAAGTTTACCAGTTATTTAAAATCAGTCAGCTGTTGCAATTTTAAATTTAGTTGACAGCATTAATGAAGTATTGAAACAAACCATTGATAATTTCGATGATACTTACTTAATTTTACAAAAAATAGACACTTCTACAAAATTATGTCAGGGATGTTAACTAAAATGAAATGACCTCCTGAAACTTCCCGGCATTAAATTGAAATCCTTAAGAAATATGAAAGAATACTTTCAAATTCATTTAAATAGCAAATCAACAAGTAATAAGGTAACTAAATCTGTGTTTCAGAATAAGAAAAAATGATCTACTTAAGGTTGTGGTTATACAAAGATGATAATTTATTCAAATGTTTGAAATTTCTAAATTTATCAGTTCAACAAATTATAGATTTTGTAAAATCTAATATTTACTGCTTTATTTTTTATCTAACATGCATTTGTACAAAAATGCAAGAGTTTAAATAGTACATGCCAACATTGTTTTAAGAAGCATCATAGTATTTTGCACATTATAAATAATTCAAGGAACAAAATTCAGTTAAATAGTATGGTTCCACTTACAAACTGTGTCCCGAAAAGGAATAAGGCAGCGAAAGCTAAGGATGTTTTGTCTGCAGTTTATGCCTGTTATTAGGATTCGAACGAAAGAAGTAACCAAAGCACTCATATTTTGTTGTGGGTTGCATTTAAACAAGTCCAAATTTATCAAAAACTATTTGTAAAGTGTGGATGTATATGCGACACTGGATCTCAGAGTTCATTTATTTCAAGAGCCTGTGAGAAGAAATTAGGATTACGAATAAAAAATAATTCCATTTCTGTATCTTATTTAGGAGAATTTAATACTGTACGTAATAGGAAAATAGATTTATTTTTCATTTCCTACCAAAAAGCGAAATTGTAGTACCTTGCTCTCTTACCTGGCGACTTCTCGCACAGGCTTAAAAGAAACTACCACAGAAGAAGAGTAAAAATAACCCTTTGTTATTTTCAACTATGAACGGAAAGGCATGTACTTCGTGATTTACAATAACACCGACAATTGCGGTGGAACTTAAGAATCGTTATACAATAACTTCCAGGCTAAAGAATAGTGCTGGACTAGCATTTTAAGTTAAGGCTAATTAGGTTGACTCGACAACCTACTCTGTGTGATAATTATTTAAATGGCCAAAAAAGCGTACCATGAACTCCACGTAACAGCAAGGGCAGATTAGTAACGTGTGCTGGCTAGCGAAAATATGCTCTGATTAAACTGCAAGATTCGCCCGTTTAAATAATCGCTTCACTTAACTTTGCATCCTGCCGAGGAAATGCGAAGGGAAGTTGAAGAATTCAGAAAAGATAACAAAAATTTGAATAATTGTTTAACTGAATTAATAAGATATCAACATCAGCATTTGTACTGTATAAAATGACATATTATTCCCTGTATGCCTTTAATATCAATTGTTTTCGATAACATCAGTGATTATTTAAGGTTAGCCGATCGGTTATTTTTCGAGTCACAAGCAGTTGGCATTTTAGTTGATGTAAATGTATTTCTGCATTTAATGACGGGATAAATTTTCAACATGACCCCAAATTTTATGTTCGGCCTTAATTCGAAGCCGGGTTAAATTATTTTCAGGTACAATAAATTTTGAATTTTATTCCTCATTTACAGTGTATTATATTTATGGCTTGCTGAAATGACCTATTTTTTCAGCGCAAGCTAACATTGTTAATGCACTCTAGTAAGCAGTTGGTATGAAATAGAAAGCTGTGTTCCTGAAAATTTTAATGAAAATAAAAAAAAAACTTCTGTCAAGGCTACAAGGCAGACTTATAAATTTTTTTTAAAAAAATGCTTGTAGGTATTTATGTTCATAACATTCATTTTCTTTTAAGACATTGATCCAGTGGTATTGAAATTATTCTAAAATTCATTTAACAACTTCTTAAAATTTTGCTGTGAAGACGAAGCTAAAATCGAAGTATGGTTATTTGCTTATTCCTTTAGATTAGCCTGCGATTTTCCTGTTACTTTTTGCCATTTAATGTGTATCTTCCTGTTGGCAGCCTAGATATATGTGCTCTGAATGACAGATAGTTAATTAAATGCATTTACTTCTGTTATTTTTCATTTTTGTTTCTTTACTAATCTTTGTCAACAGAAGCCTCATAATTCCTAAAAAATACTTTAATTGAAAGCGCTAATTTCATAATTATCTCATTTATTCACCAATATGTATCCATTCAAATGCACACAGGAAAGCAAATGACAGTATTGGCTTTGACACAACCATGCACTTACGAAGTAAGGTAGGTATCTTAGAAAGAATTTGGTTTCTATAAAAAAAATATAAAAAAGTGGCAGACCTAAGTTGGCTTATCCTGAATATGTCAAAATCCTTTCTTTCGAGTATACTTGTCTTTGTTTGCAGGAGAACCCTTTCAGACAACGGATTTGCAAAGTGTTCTCGAACGACGGAAGCGGAAACTTGACATTTGATGACTTCCTTGACATGTTCTCCGTCTTTAGCGAGCAGGCGCCTCGCAATGTCAAGCAAGTTTACGCTTTTAAGATATACGGTAAACGTTGAGAATTTTTTATTCTTCTTTTATTTTGTTTTGCCTTATGAGCTCTTTCTTGTTTCAGATTATTGCCACCTATTTTATCAGCAAAAAAAATGTTTGTTTGATGGTAATCAAGAAAGATGGATTTTTCTTAAGTTATTATTATAATTTTCTAAAAGTTTTGATGTTGTTGAAAGGTAAACTTACCAAGTAGAATTCCAGATTTTATATCAAAATATTCCTATGGTATTAAAATTTTTATATGAGAGGTATAAAAGTGATTACGGAAATTTGCTGATAAAAACTTAAACAAACAACGGAAATCTAATTTTTCCCCTTGTAACAATCCTCCTCAGGTTTTATGGTGTACCTTTATAACTAGAAGCTATATTCATTTGTCTTCTCATAGCCGAAATGTATATATATACTAGTGTGAAAAATTAAGAAAATTTCCCCATTATGTCGAATTTCAAGAAACTCAATGGACACATTTTAATGAAATGTGGTATGAATATACATTTTATGACAGAGAAAGGGATGTATCAATAAAATGTCTTTTTATGTATGCATGATTATCACTAAAGCTCATTGTGGAGAGATGTCCAAAATCCAAGTTATGATATTGAACTGAAAATGAGTCTAATATGCGGTATGTTCATTTCTTACAGCCAGAAAAATCGCACAGCATGAAAGAAGTTAGGTAGGAAGTAGCTGAGGATCCCCTATGGCAGTCGTTTCTACTCCCACAGCAGTGCATGCGGCAGTTCTAAGGATAGTTTCAACTTCAGAATGGTTCTCGGAGGGGAATGGCTTTCCCAAAAGCGTTCTAGTGGTGCTTTCTAAGGTTAACGTCAGACGATCTAGCTAGCTAATGCAAGCGGGGAATGTTCTCTCTTTCCAGATTGTTACCCGAGCCCTTTTTGGAATAGCATTGTTGTCCACAGGAACCTAGGACCAACTGAGTCCATGAGAGCTCTAAGTTCTATTCTCTATACCTCATAGCAGTCAGAGAGCTTTGCCAAACACATGCATGGCTGTGTGGCCGTCCAATATAATGCTTGCAGAAACCGCTACACTTCCACCACTGTAATGATCCTTTTCTCTACTCAAGGAAGAATAGCTTCGTGTTCGAAGTTCTCTTCAGATACAGGTACGTGAAGAATCAGTTTCCAGGCTCATTTTCGATTTATCTGGAAAAATCATGGTACTTCGCTGATTTCTGGTTTTTTTCTTCACTGGTTTCTGGTGTTGTCTGCACTATGACAAATGCGTTGTTCTATGTGCTGCATTTAACCGAATGAAAACAGCAGGTATTGTGGCATTCAAATGTGTCTCATGAAGCCTTCGTGCAACTGCAATTCGTGAAACTCGGGTTCCAGTGGCAGCATACGCTCATGGGAGCTGTGGAGCTGTAGCAGTCTCGTATCACTATGCTGAAAGGGCCAAATAACGATCCTCATTCGTCATTGTGGATCTTAGACGACCTTGTACTGGTCTTCTCGATATGGATCCAGTATCCTGAAACTCTTTCCACAAATTGAAAATGGCACTGGATATTGCATTAAAATCTCTTGTCACTTGCGTTTGTGATTGGCCTGCCTCTAGTCTACTATAATTCGCGGTCTTAGTGCGTCATCCATACGTTCGTTACCTTTTTATCCGATGCCTTATAAAACTCGTGCGAGAAACATGGTGAATACGTGAAGCAGAAACACACGTCGCCGAAATCCGATCACGTGTTTATATCTCCTCGATAATCACAACTCCGCAGACACGTACGTGTACGCTTACGTATTCGACTATAAATATTCGCATAATTAGTATCTTTGGTTCAATACTTTTCTTAATATTAGGTGTAATGTACAAATTCTCTTTATTTTGCACACGGATGTATGTATATCATTTATGTACTTCAATTTGTTTTCCGGGTATCCTTGAAAACTTTAAATGTAGGAGAAAATTATTTATTTTGTAGGGATTTATATTTATTTTAAATAACCAGTTAAATTTTATTTTAAGTTACTTTCCTATAAGACATCATTCCCCTAACTGTCAGTCCCAGAATATTTAAATTTGGCAGCTCACGTAAGAAATACAAATTCTACCAGTGGGAGAAAATGTTTAAATATCGACGTTCCAGTAGGGAGAGTTAGAGAGAGTCTGGGAAATCCCTGTGCGTGGTTATACTCAAGCTTCCGCTTAGCAGTTATTGCTGGTTAGACGTGGCTTAATGGCTATGATCTTGCTGCCACTAGACTCATCTACCCGCTGTAGGATACATGATTGTATGAGCCCTATAGTTTAATCCCACTACTTGTGAATATCTCCAATTTTGAGTTTGATTCTACTGTTCCAGTTACCGCCCAAGCAGAGGCGTAGTATGTTAGCGTCAAGTTGACGCATTGTAAATAATTTAAAGAGTTTAATAAAGACAAGTTTTAACCCTCCTTCAGTGCAATGACTATTTCTCCAGATTCTACACAACAGATAGAGTGTAGAACCTTACACCTTCATTAATAACGTAATAAGTAATTGATAAAATTAATAATTTTAATGTTAGCTTATTTCATAATTAATTCATTAGTTTATTTTACTATTAACTTAGTAACTAAGTTAAACTTGTTGAAACTGAAATACTTGAGGAAGAACTCTTTGAGAAGTTTAATAGTAAAAAAACAGAGAAATTTAGCATAATAATTAAAACATATAATAAAAAACTGTATTCATCGGATCTTAGAAAAACCTTATAACAGATTGGTTTTTTTTGTAATAGTAATTCAATAGAACTTTTGGCAGACATGTAGTGTTTGATTCGTATGTAGCCACAGACCAGGGATAAAGGGTGCCTGGACAGAGTCGTAAACCTAAGTAGAATTATACAAAATTAGAAACAGTTCATACCTTTGTATCTTCATAATCGATGTAAAGTTTTCGTAAAATCCAATTAAGTACGATAGCAAGTTGACTCGTTGGTTCAGATGCCGATCAAAATAAAGTAGCGTTACATCTTGGCATGCACTTTTGGCACAGTTAGATACGATAGCAGATTGAAATGCCAATCTTTATATCATAGAGGTACAGAACTGAAATACATTTTGGCGAAGTCTTGTGAATGACGATATCAATTAAATAGCAGTGAAAGAAGTGTTTTTAGAGTAAGCAAATCTTTTTTTCAGAATATTTTTCAGGTGACTTTCTGGTTTGACGTGGAAACAATAGGGATTTGCAATAGAAGAAAGAAAATTTTGAAAACATGTTTTAGCATTCTTTCAACTGATGTGAAGGAACTTTTCAGCAGCTTATTATGGCGTTATCTCATAAGCTATGCCCGACACTATAGGAAACTTTTACGAAAACAGTATTTATCCCACTATTAATTTGTTGATAGGTTAATAATCCAAAACGTTCAAACCTTCGACTCAACAATCTCTTGTGCAAGCCCAGACATTTTACGAGGCGAGGAAAATGTTTTTTCTAAAGCTGCGTTTCTCACACAAGAGGAAGTTTAAAATATACTAGTTCTGGTATGTGTTCTTGTAGTTCAGATTTGCTGGAAGCGAAGATTTCTGGACATGTTCCCTTCGACACGCAGCTGAGGTTTACTAGTAGTATACCTGCTTAGTGTACTTATTAGACTTATCAAGGTGAAAAAAAGTAAAATTATTTACCGAGGAACACGCTTTCTTTTGCAGTAAATTAACGTGAGGTTTCTAACCTTTTTGGGCAGCAGTTGGATTCAGCATTCTGTTTCGCCTATGTTACCGCAATATTTTACGACATTGGGAAAAAAGTTGGTTTGGTAAC